>CAXKVX010000524.1:0-99236 GCA_964058865.1 Eleocharis quinqueflora
ATGTTTTCAACGGTCCGGATCGGTCATTTACATTTACTACTATGGAGCAGTTGCGAACGGTTGGAAGTTTGGCGGCTACAGATCCCTTCTCATATATATATATATATAGAGAGAGAGAGAGAGAGAAAGAGAGAGATAGGCTAGGGTGCTCCATGGAGCACCAAACCCCTCGTGCTCCACATCCATTATCCCCTATTTGAAAATTCCAACAACCGATCCAAACCATTGAATATGATCTACATATTGAAATCTACTTGGAGATTGAATTTTACATTTTTTTTGAAATTTTTTGCTATTTTTTAAAGAGGTAGAAAAGTTGCTAATCAAACGATTTCTGAACTAACAAAAGTTTAATATGCATAAGACACACTCTTTCATCGTATGCAATTTCCGACCATCATATTCTTGTCAAGATTCATGCCAAAATTAAAATGAAAGCAAAATCAAGAAAGACACTAGAATCAATAGAGGATCGAGAGAGAGAGAGTTAAAGTAGCTTCTAATTTTGGCACAAATCTTACCAAGAATTTGATGGTCATAATTTACATGGGATGAAAGAGTATGTCATATGCATATTACCATAGCCTTGTTCTCTCTCTCTCTCTCTTATATATATATATACACTTTATAAAGTATCAAGTTACATATACTTTAGACTCGTACCTTGACATACGAAGTGCAAATGGCTGACCCGGACAGTTGAGAATGTTCTCCATGCTAAAATCTACTTGGAGACCAACTTTTACATTTTTTTTATTTTTTACTATTTTATCGGATGGATGGAAAATTCGTTAAATTGGAGGTCTACAAATTGTTAGATTATTGAATTTTCCAAAAATATAAAATTTGGTCTCCAAGTAGATTTTAGTATGGATAATATTTTCAATGGCCCGAATCGGTAATTTGTACTTCGTATCTCGAGGTACGAGTCTAAAGTATATGCAACTTCAACTTGATACTTTATGAAGTATTTTAGCACAATTATATATATATGGAGTTAGACTATTGTGAAAACGTTTGCACTTCGGTTGAAGTGCAAAGTTATATATTTTATAACTTTTTGAGTTCAACATTAAAATTTAAGTTGCTCAATAAATTATTCATCTCAAAATCTTGTAGGAAATCAAATTTCATGATTTATAGACATTTTTTAAATTTGGTTTGTATATATATATATATAGAAGTGATAAGACGAAATTATATACCAGAAACATAGGGTATTTTGTGTAATTTAAGCCAAAGTCCGATAAGTTTAGGTCAAAATACCCAAGTTTAGTCTCAAGTTCAAGTTACTTCCCTAGAATTGATTTACAATGCAGAAAATAGGTAATGAAAGCACAATAAGCTATTTCTGGACACCTAGAGCATTTGGGAGCGAGAGCATACAGTTACAGGACTCATTACGGCCGTAATCACACTTCATTACGGCCGTAACCACCACATCCCGAGACTGCAGATTCCAGAACTTAGCCAAAACCTCTTCAGATCAACCCATTACGGCTGTAACCAGTACCCATTACGGCCGTAACCGAAACCGCCAAATCCCAGAATAGATCCCGAAACCTTATTCTTGGCACGCTCTGCCCATTTTAGCACTAACTACGACCGTAATGACCCATCATTACGGCCGTAACCAAGGTCGGCAGAGCAGTTCAGTTTTATTTTGGGAAGTTTATTAGAGGTTATTTTGGGATTCGTGTATTCATGTATAAATAGGGGGGTTCAGATCTGTTTAGAACATGCTTTGAAGGAGATAGTTTTCCATTACACTTTTGAGAGAAAAAGAAAGATTTTGGGGAAGAAAGAGAAGAAGAAGAAGGAAGAAGAAGAGAAGGCCATTAGAGACTTCATCATTTTGGTTTAATCTTCCACTCCTTCTCTTGTTTTCTTTTACTTACTTAGTTGTATTTTCATGGCCATTAAGGGCTAATTCTCCATTAGGTTTTTAGGGAGACTTGAAACTTGGCTTGTATCTTACTTGGTTTAATGATATGATGATCGTTGTTTTTGTTATTATGGCTTGTGCTTGTTTGATCTTGATCAAATTGCATACTTAGGATTTAATGGTTGTAATTGAGAAATTGAATTGTTAGATTCCGACCACAAGTAACAAGGTAGATGGTAATTTAAGTACCGAAACGTGACGATTGTCATCTATAGGCCAACTTGATTGAATTGAATAATTGTACCAAGTACCGAGAGGTGAATTGCAATTGTTTAAGTAGATTAAGGCAATTAGGACTTAATGAATTTAGACTAGGATAATCAAGTACCGAAAGGTGAAAATTACTCTAGTTTAGATATGGTACTAACATAGAAATATCCCTTAGTACCAAACTTGTTAATTGCGTCTCCTTAATACAAAAACAAACCTTTAAATGACCAAGTAGATATAAACAAGTGGATAGAAACCCTAGAAACCTAGCCTCTCATCTTAATTCTTGAAATTGTTAATTGATTTACTTAGTCTCAAAATTGCATAATACCAAAACTCAACCTTTTAATTTCTTACTTAGATTAGAATTATTAAAATTTGATAACTTAGTCCGATTTGTCCCTGTGGATTCGATCCCTAAGTACTACAATAGACAGTTGTATACTTGCAACTTCTATTTAACAACTAGGATTAGTAAAACTCGTATCAAGAAGGGATCTGGAGCCTCCGGTTGTCTACGCCATCAAAATCAATGAAAATAATCGATCCAGACCATTAAAAACATTCTTCATACTAACGTAGACTTGGAGACCAAATTTTACTTTTTTTTGAATTTTTTACTATTTTATTGGAGAGGTTAAAAATTTATTTATTGAACGATCTACAGACATTCAATTTTCAACTCATCCGATAAAATAGTAAAAAAATGAAAAAAATGTAAAATTTGATCTCCAAGTCTACATTAGTATGAAAAATATTTTCAGTTAGGAAATCTAAGTCATTTAAATTTTAATGATTTCAATGTTATCTAAAAAAGATTTTTTAATATATTTTTTCGGTTACAATATATTATCAACTACAGATGCTTAAAGTAAGTAGTTTCGTGATAAACCCAAAAACTGGTCTAGCTCTCTCATTATTCCTATAAGACATAAAATTATAAGAACAAATAAGAATCCATGAAATGTTGACAAGGATTCTAATGCTAACCTAAAGGGTTGACAACCAACATATTGTGTCATTCTTTAGGTTCGGTTGTCTAGCAGCCAATTTCCAAAGGCCGATTGCCCCCTAGCTATTTCACGAGGGAATAGAGCTACTTAATTAGGGGCTTAGAGCTAGTGATTCTAATATTGTGGCCTTAAAGGAAAAAGGTTTGGGACAGTGGCAACCCTTTAAGGGATTGATGGGCATTAGTACCCTTATCTGTTGAATGCATGCATGGCTCTAGACGTTGACGCCCATCCCCAATACACTTGCTTTTTGGTTCTATGAACAATAATTGTTAAGTGTTAGATGGCTCGCCAGAATCTCTATTCCTTGATTTAAAACATATATACGTTAGCTATATTAGATTGGAGCATAAAAGTAGTACTAGCATAACTTCTTCCACATACTTGTGAGATCATATATTGTATGGATGACGATAGTGTTCCGAGTCTTGCTCCTCTCTATCTTCCCGCTTATACTGACGTGCGGATTCCATGCGGTCCTACGCTTTGACTTTAAGGAATCTATTTTGAAGTATTGACTCGTGGCAATGTTGGAGGCAGCAAATATTTATTCATATTGTATATAGAACAATAGTTGACAGTGAAGTACACTACAACAAAATAAGGAATCTGCCGACGATCCTATCGCATATGACCCCGATTTGGTCGCAAAAGGCCTTCTAAGATGAGCATATCGGTTGCTTCTAATCTAGTCACATAACAGACTGAGAGGACCGTCACAGATCATGACCATATCGATACATCGATTTCATGTCAATTGGTATACCGATATATCGATATACTTTATCGATATATCGATATCCCAACTTAGCAGACTCGAAAATTGGCTCAGTAAGGAGAATTTGTCTAAGAGAGTCATCACCATTCTAGGTTCAAACGATAATCGATATCATATCGATTGATGTATTGATATATCGATATATCGTTATAGGTGGAAAAACTATTTCCTCTGTACTATACATCTATTTAAGGAGTTGATATCTTTTCTCTCGTTTCAAAAAAATTACCTACACTCATTCTAGCATACTGAGAGAGATCTAAGCTTCCTTTTAGCTTCCATCATTATTCTTTATTCATCTATTCAAAAACCTTGCTATACTCTTTGATAGATTATTTTGACTTGAGCGATTGTGTTCCAAGTGTCGAGATCTTGTGGAAATATAGTTCCAAACTCATCATGCTTTGATACCTTCTTGGACCGTTGTTTCGGTCCTTTCTTGTATCGTGATTCATAGTTGAACATTGGTTTTGTAAGAAAACTTGAATCCAAACTTGTAAGAACAATCCGTGATAGTGAATTTCGGTCCCGGTTTGGAATCAGAGAGTCCCGTGGACGTAGGCTTTGAAAGAATTCGGTTGAACAACGTTACATAGTGTGTTACATTTCTCTTATTCTCTCACTCTCTCTATATCTCTTTATTATATTCTTGCAAATTTTGAAGTTCTTTGATTTGTACAAATTGATTGTATTGTGCCTAATATTGTGATTCTTGAGCTTCTGCATTAAGTCTTAGTATTACATAATTTACAATAAGTGGTATCATAGCTAAGGCTATCTAGTAAAAATCGACCTTGAAATTGAATTATGAAATGACACCACCAAAATTTATCAAAGAACCACCGATTTTTTTGCCTTAATTACAAGAAATTCCTATTTTGCAAGAGGTGTATGGTGACATACTTAAACCTTCTAGAATTATGGAAAATAGTGGTACATGTTGGATTTCCAAATTTGAGAATGATGATATTATCCTTACTAATATTAATAAGGAGTCCAAATGGAGAAATGACAATGCGTCTAATACGTTACTTTACTTTATACATGAAAGTAAAACAATATCTTTTGATAATTCTACCATAGCAAATGATATGTGGGATGCCCCATAATGCGCTATGAAGGGATAACCAAATCAAGCGTACTAAACATATGGGTCTAGGTACCAAATTTGAAAACTTTCAAATTGAAGACGGTGAAAATGTTGAAGAGATGTATGCTATACTTGTACAATTACAAAATGAGTATCTTGAGCTAGATGACTTACTTTCAAATGAGAGAATTGTAGGTAAATTAATGAGGATTATGCTAAAGAGATCCAAGTGGTAATCGATTGTAAGCTCAATAGAGACCATACAAGGCACCGAAGTTGAATTCTCGTCGGAAGATGTTTATGCTCATCTACGATCATTTGAAGAAAAGCTCAAGCAATCAGGCGATTATCAACTAACCTCCAAGCTCGTAACTTTTTCGACTCAAAACTCGAATTTCTTCAACTCGAGTCAAATGGAGTCAAGTGGAGGTCTATCACAAAGGATGACTATTGAAGCATACAAAGATGAATTATTTCTCTTCAAACTCATACAAGGAATCCTCAACTTCGAAAACAAAGTGGATTGTGAGCGTCAAGTTGAAAACAATAAATTTGTTTGACTTGGGTGCAACAAGAAAGATCATTCTCATATATCTTGTCATACTTTCTTTTCATCCTTGAAATCTCAAAATATAGGTCAAGAAAGCTGTTTTAAGGCAAAGTGCAATGAAATGCTATTTGGAAAGTCGACTCCGACATGAGTGATGATGAATAGAAGGATATTGGAGGTGACGACGAATCAAGCTTAGCACTCATGAAATGTGAGAATGTGGATGACATCCTAGCTAAAATCGAATAAATGATCAAGAAGAAAGGAATAACCGATCAAGCTATACTTGAAGTCATAAGGAATTTGGCAGAACTCAAAGCAGATCAAGTCAATGCAAAATTTGCTACAAAGGAAGTTAGTGAGGTACATCTAACTCAAATTATCATATATAAAAATGTAGAAACCAATGATATGTCATGTTTGCAACTCATGTGTTTGATCCAACGATCCCCTTCTTTCTTCTTCGTCTCAACTGAGCTGCTTTTGAGCTTCGAAACTGGACACATTCAATGGATCTCGAGCTTCTTGTTCTTTGAGAGTTAGCCTATGAGTTATATACCGATCGAAAGAGGAGAGTGATGAGATCATCATGGTAATCATCAATCAACTCAAAGCTCAAAGGATAAAGAAAGAAATCAGGCTCAAACCTGTCGGTACCAAATCAAAACTTGCAATCTATGATGCTAGAGCTCAAGGCTAACATGCTTGGCATGTTCCTAGAGGTCCCACGATGTCAAGGGTATGCTTGGTTTAGCTTGAAAGTGACTGAGGATGAATATCACCTTTAAGTTCACTCGGGACCAAAATGGATGATTAACAGGGTCAATTGAGACTAGCTGAGGTCAACTGAGGGTGTTCTTTAGCCTCACAGCACCTAATTAGGAAAGTCTGGAGTTTAATTGAAATTAAAGGGTGTACAAATAATAAAAGCCCAGTTTAATACTCGAAATGATGCACAAAGATGTCGTAAATGTCAACATCAGTGTCCAAACAGTATTAGAACCTTCCAAATTCCTAACAAATCAGCTGAGGTCAGCAAAGGACACCTGAAGGACATGCCTTGTTGGCACAATCCGCACCCTAAATCAAAATGAATCAATGGTGGTGATCAAAGATGTCCTTTACAGTTTCTAGAAGATTAGTTGCACCCAAATAACAGAATGAGACCCACTTGTCACCTTACTCAAGTTGCAACATGAAAAGCTATACAAGACTTAATAATGAGTTAAACTCAATTAAATTCAAATTCAAATTGTGCCAAATCAAATGGGCATTTGTTTGATGTTGCCCAATGAACTAAGGACCTCTATTTTGACTCAAAAGTTAAAAATCAAATTCAAATGTGGCAAATCAATTTAAAGCTTGTTTGATGTTGCACATGATAGCTAGGCCAAAAGAAATAAAATTGAGCCTTTCAAAATCAAAATGAATTGTGACTCTTTGGAGTCAAATCAACCCGAACCAAACTCAAATCGATAAATTCGATTATGAAAATGCAATCAAAGCTCAAAAACATCTCAAATAGGTTCTAAAAGTATTAAAGAACCAAAAACAACTCTCAGAAATAAACTAAATTGATTACAAATCAAAATTGAAACTTAAAAATGATACCGAGAAGAGAGGGAAAAGAACCACCATCTCCGATGATCTTTGGCTGTCGACAGTGGACCCACTCGATTCCTCACATCTACACGATGTTAGTGGTGTGCTCCACTTGAGCTTCCATGGACCAAATGTCACTCGATGCCATAGTCAACCCTTTCGGTCAAAACTCTCGAAGGGAGAAGAAGAGAGGATAGAGAGAAAGTATTTGTTGGTTGATAATACATCCCAAATTCAAATGCTTTGATTAAATTAAACGGTTCAAATTAAATCTCTTTGTATTTTGTGTTGTACAATTTTGTAAAAATAGCAAATGAAGTCCAAAAATTATGAAATAAATATGTAAATTCTTCTAAATTCATGCTCTACGTTTCTAACTCATATTTTGATATGTTTTGAACATTTTGTCTCACTGCCAAATTTAAAAATCAAATAAGCACCATTTTCCTTTTAGTTTCAATAAAATAATGATATTGATAAATGTCCAAATTAAAATGCATAAATATATATTCTTGCATTAAAAAATCGTAGAATTAAATACACGGAGTATTTTCTCACAAAAATGTCAAAAAGAAAAATCAATTATTTTCAAATAAATAAATTTCATATTAAAAGTCTTTAAATAAAATTTCCATAAAACAAAAAATGCATTTTCATGCATATATATATATATATATATATGATATAAAAAACCTTAAAATTTTCCTTTGACACAAATACAAGGGTATTTTTCTAAAATGGATCGTTGAAATATATTTTTACAAAATAAAAATAAATACGGCTTTCCACATAATTCTATATGTATCTATGAGATCGATTAAATATCTTTCATTATTCAAGATTTTATCTACAGCCTTCTTTTTTTCAAATGGAAATGGAAAGTCTTTATGAAAAAAATTCTTGTCATGTATATAAAAGAGAACAAATCTTTTTTTATACGAATAAAAAAATATATATTGCATCAAATAAAATCTTTTTTCATAAACAAATGCATAAATCAAATATCGTATATCAAATTTTCCAAGTAAAGATTTTAAAAGTAAAATTGTATAAATTAAAAAAAAAATGCTTCAAAAAGAGAAAATAAAAAAAAATGCTTAAAAATCTTCTTTTGCACAAAATCCCTTTTGTCAAAATATAAAAGTGTAAAAGAAATGTAAATTGCAATTCATTATTTTTTTATGCATACTTTTGTTGACATATTTCGACTAGTCTAATTATTTCGACTAGTCAACACGATGACATATTTTGAGAAATCTTTAGACTAGCGTAGGCCTTCTTTTGTTTCATATTTCTAAACTCTAATCTATTATATTTTAGTTTACATTTAATTGTTTAAGTAGAATTGAAATGTTAGAATTGATTGTATTGTTAATTAGTTGAATTTAGAGATTTGCACTTTAGTCCTTCTATTAATTAATAATTGCACTTAAGAATTAAAATTACACTCGTAGGCGTATCAATGTGCTCAAATTTTCATTAGTATCGAAAATTTGAAGATACCAAATTAAATAGCACATGCGATAAAGAAAAAAGAGGACGATAGCATAATAAAGAAAAACAAAACTAAATGTTGAAGCAGGCTTTATGAACCACCTTTTATGTTGCTTGATGATCACACCTAAACAGGATGACATCCCTACGCTAGTCTAAAGATTTCTCAGTATCCTGTCCTTGAGAGCAAAAGAACACGATGAAATCTCCATTTGTCTCCATTGCTGTACTTTTGACATTCTGATGCGAATTGATAACGTGCTTCCATTGATTTTTTTTTATTCATTATTCGTAGGCTTACAACACACACACATCTACAAACAAAGTAGAAAATAAACTTGAAAAATTCTTTCTAAAAGTAGCCTCTCATAAAGTTTGAACTCCAAACTTACTCCATGAAGATATTATGTCTCATCACTACACTAGATAGAGCTTGACTGTGATGCGTATTGTAGTCACCTAGTCGGTACCGATCGGTGTATATAATGTTTGGTGTCAGGGTGTGGCTGAGAAGTGAGAATTAGTAGCGCTAATTCAGATTAGTACTTATTCCCAATAGATCGTTATTTCTTACTAGATCTCGCGCTCCGCACGAAAAATAACGTACTATGCATATGATATATGACGTTTATTATAGATCATTAGATTCATTCAAAATTCGCGCAACACGATTTTGAAATAATCCGCATGATCCCTTTTAGCATTCTATGTACTATGCATAGTACCTTATTCTTCTAATAATAAATCAAAGAATACATATATAATTGAGCATAAAAATCAAATTTCGTGAGCTTGATAGAGAAAAAAGGTATAATTCAATTATATCGTTCAACAACATACTGCTAATTTGCTTATATGCCATGCAACCCTTATTTTTTTTCAATTTTAGTGCCCACGGTCTTTCTCTAAAAGAAATTAACACACAAATTCAGGAAAAGAATTTAAAAGATGAATAAATATGTCTTGTCTCTATCATCATGCTTTCGGTTTAATGCTTCGACCATGCATATGTGAAAAACAGACCTCCTACGATCAAAATTTCGTGGGCTCTGTTTGTCACATGTGGTAGAAGCATTAGAAGACATGATTCTGAAATCATTATAACAGCACACAAATGAATAAAAGATTATTGGAATTAAGGAAGGAGATAGAGGTAGAGATGACAATTAGTCAATTAATTATACATCCTAATAAAAAAATGTCCTGTTATTTATGAATATCACATGATTGATCATTATTGCTCCTAAGCAATCGTGATAATAAAAAGATTCATGCTTACTCCAGTTTTTTTTTTTTTTTTTTACTAAAGGTAAAGCTATAAAATATTTGTCAATGAAAAAAAGATAACAATCAAATTTACATAGGATAGAAAGACCAAATTCTAGAACACCGTCGCAAATTAAAAAATTTGGTCTTTAGAAAATATACAGGATCAAATTTTCGAATACCTGTCATTTATATTAGAGAATCGCTAAAATAATATGAATAGTACACCCCATTTCGTACTATGCGGTTATTTATATTTAATTTGGTCATTAAATTAATATTTAAGTTGCTCAATAAATTCTTCATATCAAAATCTTGTAGGAAATAAAATTTTGTAATTTTTAGAGCTTTCTTGTTATTTTTTAAATATTTTTTAAAAACAGTCCAGAAATTAAACTTTTGTAGTATTAAATCTGGACTGTTTTTAAAAAATATTTAAAAAATAGCAAGAAAGCTCTAAAAATCACGAAATTTGATTTCCTACAATATTTTCATATGAAGAATTTATTGAGCAACTTAAATCTCAATTTATTGACCTATATATATGTATAGTACGAAATGTGGTGTACTATGCATATTATTTTAGCCATGCTCTTTATATTAATTCTGCAGTGTGTGGCGTATAATGAAAACTAAATGACTGATACTTGGGAATAAGGTCCCTTACTTTTTAAGAACCAGTTGTTATTTTGAGCAAGATGTATGCGATCTAATTAAGTGCCAAAAGCATATATAATATCAAAATTTACATAGGACTTTAATCATCTAACAATTTTATAAGTATTGATATAATTCAATTGGTTCACAAGTCAAGTAATCTAAAGATAGTGAGAGCAAGAGCAAGAGAGCAAAGAACACACAATATAACTTGATTTGGCTTACAAAACAAAGCCTACATCAACGCGACCACCAGATCAACACATCGGGACCGAAATACTAACCACAAGTGTTTTACAAAAAAAAAAAACATATTCAAAAGGCACCAAGATCCTTGCAATGGACGACACCAAACTTGCAATGTATAACTAAAAATGTTTCGGTTGACAACACAATCTGAAGCAAGGAATGATCTGCTTGACAACACAACACTGATCAAACAAATAAGTAGAACAAACTAGCTCGAATAGAAATTAGATGATAAACAATAGCTATTCTAAACTATATGATTTGGATGCTTGTTGGAGAAATCATCTGTGCTCTTTTTGGTGTTTTTTGTGTGCTTGTAAAGTTGGGGATGACTTTCTTAGTCTTATGAAACAATGAGATTAAGTTTATATAGGAATAGAATTTCTTGGATCTTAAAATCTTGGCTCAGAGCTCCTTGCGTTACAAAAAACATTAAAACCATTATACGACCCATTATTACGAGTTAGGCATATTCCAATTTTGTCCTTGAACTCCTCTATAGGTGGCTTCTAGGCCCTCTCCTTCAGAAACCCATTATAACGAATGGGGAACCAACTATAACGGTTTGGAACTCGTTGTGATGGGTTTGGGATGCATTACAATAATGCAAGGCTCGGGCATTTTTGGTACTTAGTTGATTTTTCCAACTCCAAATATCTTGTTTTGTGGGTCCTCTCGTCAGAAACCAATTGTGATGCCTTGGCAACCCGATGTGACGGTTTCCAACCTATTGTGGTGGGTTCTTCATGCATTACAGTAACACATGACTCTGCCGAGCTCTATTTTGCTTGCTTCTTGTGCCATATTGCTCCTCTTGACTTGCACATCATGTTTATGACATTTTTCAAATTTCATAGGGAGTCTTGATGGTCAAGGGTCTAACATAGACACCACACCGTTAATGGTTTTGCAAGCGGTATTACCGCATTAGCCCAAAGAAACATTGGTGACATATACTCATTTAACATGGACTGTGCAAGTTCTTGAAGATTATGGTTCTTTCGTTCAACAACAATATTTTTGTGGTGTTCTAGGTGCCGAAAACTCATGTCTATATTCATTTCTAGAACAAAACTCGTACAAATTGGAGTTCTCAAACACCCCTCCATGGTCACTTTGAATTGTGACAGTCTTTACCTTTCTTTCATTTTCAACTTGTGAGCAATATTCGATGAAGTACTCACAAAACTCATCCTTGTGTTTCAAGAAATTAACTCATGTGTATCTACTAAAATCATCAACAATAACAAAGACATATCTCTTCTTGACCAAGCTTGAAATATTAATTGCTCCAAACAAATCCACATGAATTAGTTCAAGTGGTATTTTGGTTGAAATTTGATCTTTTGGTTTAAAACTAGACTTTGTTCGTTTACCATTCATACACACATCACATATACTATCAATAGTTACCCTAGAGATAGGTAAACCACATAGTAAATCAAGATTAACTAGCTTTTTGATAGAATCAAATGAGGTGTGACCCAACCTTCTATGTCATAATCATGAATCTGAATTTATGACATTGAGATATCTTTTACCAGTATAAAAATGGTTAATATAAAGATAATACATTTTTTTGTTCTTTTACCGGTATAGATCAACTCATTGGTATGATTAATGTATAATGAACATTCTTTGACATCAAACTTAAGATGAAAATCAGAAATCACACAACTTGCTTACACTTAGCAAGTTAAAATTCAAACCACCAACTAAATAGACACAATCAAATGTTACATGTATGTTATCTATGGTAGCAATGCCAATAATCTTACTTTCATGCTTGCTACTTTCAAAGGTGACGTATCTCCCATCACAAAGCTCAAGAGTCTTAAAAACTAATTTATTATCCGTCATATGGTGTGGCAATCACTATCAATTAATCAATAATAGTCTTTATATGATTCGATCAACATACCTCTAAGTATTTTGAAAATACATGTAATTAATATTTCAAAATCTTTTAGGGTATTTCTCTTGAAACTGGAGGTTAAATTAAAAGGAGCATTTTACTTGAGAGGTTTTGATATTCAAACATAAAACTCTTTATTTTTGTTTCTTTTGAAATGACATTCAAATTCTATGTGATCATGGTGATTACAATAGTTGCAAATAATTTTAGAATGGTTAGATGTCCAAACCATTTTAATTGTGCATTCATTAGGAAAGTTTCGATTTTCTTCTCAAACCAAGTTTTCTTCTTGTAGTAAAGCAATTTTGGTGTTTCAAACTAAGGTTTTTTTTTTGTAGTAAAATCTTTTTTATGTCTCAAATCTAGTTTCTTGTAATAAGACACTTTTTATATCATAACTATCTTTTGAGGTTTAGGTGTCTTAATAATGATTTTTGAACCAAAGTTTTCATAGTTTCTTTATTTGGGACGTTTGTTGGAGTAAATATTTTGTCATATTTGAAGGCATGATTATGTTTCTTTGATCTTGTCTTAGTGCCTCTTTGATTTTTTTTCTTTGGTTTACTATTTTCATCATTCAAAGGTTTTTCCGATGAAATGTTTTTTCTACATATTGAGGTTTAAGATGACTCAATTTTGACTTCAAATCACAAACTTTCATTAGGAGCTCCTTTATTACTTCATATTTCTTATACAAACAAATCTTAGCTTTTATCGTTTAGAACTCGTAGCTCATATTCACTATAAGTAGTTTGATCATCATATAAAGGCTTACTCTTGGTAAATAACTCACAATCTAAGCTACTTGAGTTAGATATATCTCTCATTATTTATTAGAGGATATGGAGGCTATATTCATTTTATCTTTGATGAACTTCTTATTGATCTTTGTGAAGATTTTTGTTATTTCTTCTTTTTGTTCTCCTTTTCCTTTTTTCTTAGAATTGTTACTCTTTTCCACTTGTGTCTTCCTTTTTTCTCCAAGGTGGTGGTGATTCCTTCATCTTGCAAGACAACATTTGAATCAAAGTTGTTAGAACTATTTTCTTTACTAAAAGTATTATAAAGAATATACCATATTTTGTGAGCAAGATTTGCATCTATAAGAATTTCTCCAATTGACTCTTCTACAAAATCCAACAAAAAAATATGAAGCATAACTATTATCCATTGTCCTAATTGAGGAGTCTTTGGTGCCATTAAAAGTTTCGTTATTAATTGTGTACAATAGATCATTGCCCTTTAGATATTCTTGCATAGCTTTATCCAAAAATTGAAAACAATTTTCCCTAACTTTGGGGATTCAATAACACTTGTCTCGAGACTCATTTTGATCAAGGATTGGTCAAATTTTGCTAGGTATGAACCTTTGTACTCTGATACCAATTATTATTTTAAGCAAGGTGTATGCAGTCTAATTAAGTGCATAAGCGTATACAATATCAAGATTTACTTATGACCTTAATCACATAATAATTTACAAGTTTTGATGTAATTCAATTGGTTTACAAGTCAAGTGATCTAAAGATAGTGAAAGAAAGAGCAAGAGAGCAAAGAACACACAATATAACGTGGTTCGACCTACAAAACTAGACCTACATCCACGGGACCCCCAGATCAATACACCGGGATCGAAACACTATAACCACAAATGTTTTACAAGATGGAAGCATATCCGTAAGGATCCAAGACCCTTGCAATGAGCAACAACAAGCTCGAAAGGTATAACTAAAAAGGTTTCGGTTGACAACACAACCCGAAGCAAAGAATGATCTGCTTGACAATACAATACATATCAAACAAACAAGTAGAACATGTTACACCTAGGCACCTAGGTGTGGTACTAATTTTTGATTTTAAACAATTACAAGGACTTATTTGCAAATTTGCACAACCTCAATTTCTAATGGCATTTGCTAAATAGATCAATACAATCAATTGAAATACTTCAATTGGTATACTTCTCTAACAAGAATTTGCAATAATTAAATCGAGAGACCTTAATACCAATTTGACTTAAATTTAAATTCTAATTGCGGAAGCGTATCTAATTAGAGCAATTCAAGCAATTCAATTCTTCTCAATCAATTGTATAACAAGTAAAGTAAATAGAGAAGAGATGAGAAATTGCAAACAAAGCAAGGCACAAAGACACTATGGTTTTAACGGAGTTCGAATATTGACGATTCTACTCTCCGAGACTCCCGACCCCCGATGCGGTAATAAGGTCGAGCTGATGTACTAACAACAAGCGTCTTGTACAAAGTTGAACATTGCCCTCTTACGGCCAAATAGCAAAAGCGGCACAACGGTAAAAAAAGGAAGATAATAGTAGACGATCTCTCAAATAATCTCACAAATGATTTTAATTCAATTAAACAAGAGAATTTGAGCTTAACAAGAGATTTAACAAGATTTTGAGTTTTCCAACAATGATGGCCGCTCTTAGAGGTCTATTTTGAGGGTTTTGAATGGTTGTAAGAGAAAGGGAGATAGCTCTCTTTTATAATGACTCGGATCTCGATTTTATTGGCTTTTTTGCAGCTCACTGTTACGTAATTGTGAGTCACTGTTATGCAACTGTGGCTTCAAAATATGACCGTTATATTTGTCTTTTTGAATTTCAACCCATCGTTACAAAATTGTACCCATCGTTACGTAATTGTACATTGATTTTCTGCACCGTTACACAACTGTGACCATCATTATGTAACTGTACTCACTGTTATATACTATGATCTACCGTTATGTAATTGTGAGTACACAAACTGTGTTTCTTGCTATTATCAAGCTCGAATTGAATTGTGTAAATAAATTCAAACATGTAGAACTTTAAGCTAAGACACAATATATTGTCCATCATGCTTCCAAACTTCTACCTTATTTGTCTAAGCTTCTAAGGTGTTTAGAACTCTTCTTGCTTCTTGTTTGCTAGTATGATCTTGCTCATTCAAATATCCAAAACAAACTCAAACAAAATAAACAACTAAATTTAAATTGTTTTGCAAACCGTCAAACTAAATAAATTATTTAGGACAATAATCTCCCTCTTTTGACGATTTGCAAAACTTATAGTGCATTAGAAGAATGATAAGTTGTGAAATTTTAATTTTAACTTCATGAACCACATGCGCCTCATTTCTCCCCTTTTTGAAATCGACAAAAGGGTTGCAATTTGATCAAGTGACAAGCCTCTCCTTAGTCATGCACTATTGAAGTATATGAATTAAGAAGAAAGTAAACAAACTTATAACACTTATGTATGCGGATTGATTATCAATCAAAGAGTTCCCACTTTATCCAAGATATATGTAGCATTTTTGCAAGTACAATTAATGAATGCATAATTTTGCAATTTTCACATATTACATAAAAAATATCAATATATATATGTGAAATAAGCTTTGGCAAGTCAAAAGTTTTAAGAGTACACTTTGAATTGAGACATGTAGCATTGTCATGAAATACTCTAATAGATATGATATGGCATGTTTTATTTCAAATGATATGCAATATGAGATATGCATTATCACAAGAAATCATCATAGTATAAATTGCAATTTCAAAGTACAATTCATATACCTTTATCAAATCAGACATAAGTGTGACATACGTTTAGCAGATAATCGATTTAACTTAACATTGCATAATTTTGAGAAATAATTAGGCAACCAAAGTTCATAGAGGAATAATAAAGCACATGTAACAAAAAATATTTAACAAACTAAGAAGCAAGATTTTAGCAATTTATAACATATGACATATCAAGCACATAAACTTAATAAGTCTCACACATAAAACATAATCATAAATCACCTAAAGTCATACAAACAAAATAAAGTCTAAAGATAAATCAAGGTTATACAAATCCTAATGAGTCATACATATCCAAAACACGATAAACACTAAAGGTAAAGCATGCATAGCAACCAAAACAACACAACAAAAAGAAGAGTCAAAAGATGTAACCCCAAGATACTACTACGAAGGGGAATAAGCTACTTGTGACTCTCTGTTCCATGTCCTCTGTCTCGATCTCTCTAAACCAAGCTTTTAAAAAACGTTTAACGGCTCTTAACAGTGAGGTAGTCGCTTAACGGTTTAACATTAAAACGGAATTATAAAGAAGTTAAATTAAAAAACGACCAACCATTTTTTTATCTATTATTTATTTATTTTATATCAAATTATGATGCAAACATACACACTTTTTGTCATATGTATGACTCTATGTAACTATGTAATATATAATATATTTAATGTTATTATTAGCATTGCTGCTTTTCTCATTATTTAAAAATATGCATGATGTGATATGATTAGAGTTCTAATAAAACCCGCGGGGTATACCCGCCCGTGGATCCGACCCGACCCGTCTCGTGGTCCAAATCCGACCCGACTCGTGGTTGGCGGATCCACGGATCTATGGCGGGTCGGGTAGGCCAAAAATCCCCAGATCTGCCCGAACTCGTGCTCGACCCGCCCCAGGATCCGACCCGTGGATCCGTGCAAAAATTCAAAAAAATTCAAAAAATTCAAAAAAAATTCATAAAAATTCGAAATATATATATATTAAAATAATGTGCATAATTTTTTTTTAAATTCAAAAAATCGAAAAAAAATTCGAAAAAATGGACGGATCCGAACTCGACCCGCCCGGGTTTATCACGGGTCGGATTGGGGGTTTTGGGTTCGAACCCGTGGAGATTCACCCCATTGGACCCGTGGACCCGTCGTACCCGACCCGCCCCGTCTTTAATTCACTAGATATGATATGTTTAATAATTATGATTTAGAATGTATTTTATTTTGAAATGTGCTTCAATATTTTTTATAAGCTCCACTATCTAATTGCACAAGTCGCACTAACATAACAATATCTCATGCCAGCATCAATATAACACACAAGACCAGTGTACTCAAACAATCAACACACCATCATAACACTAGTAACTACCCGACTAAGCTCACAATAACTAACCCCAAGTTAGTAAAAAAACAAAAATACTAAATTAATCCAACAAGTTGACAAATCACCAAGTATATTACAGTAAGCATCTAGCAAAAACACAAAGAAAAAAATAAAAAAGGCATTAAAACAGACTGTTTTTAACAGATTTACACGGTTTAAATGGTGTTAAATCCGTTAAACTGCAGAAAACCAGTTAAAATGTTTTTTCCTGAAAACTTAACGACATGACAAGTTTTTCCGTTAAAACGGTTAAACCAAAGTTTAAACTCCGTTTTTTAAAAGCTTGCTCTAATCGCAATGAGTGCCCCTTCTTCTTAATATCTTGGTGCGGTTGAAGTGCTTGCACTCGTTTTACTTGCCATGTAGCGATCAAACTTTGCTTCAACTTGATGCTGCCTCATTCCAAGCCGCCTAAACTCGAAAGTAACATTGATGCTCAAAACGTCTATCTTACCTAACACAATGGTCATGAATTCTTGGTTTGACATGACTTGAGCGGGATCGCCTTGAAGATGCTCTTGGTTTAGTGGTGCGGGGTTAGGATCGGTATATTGATTTATAGATGCATTTGGGACTGTTTGATTTTACATTTTTAGAAAACGTTTGACTGTTTGATTTTTTTTTTTAGAAAGTTAGTTGAGGCACTCTTACAAATCATAAAAATTGATGTACAATTAGTCAATTTCATAGGACAAAATAATCTTGAGGCGTTGACTGAAAAATGAGTAAGTGCGCTAAAATACAAATGGAACTATTCATTTTATAGATTTGAAAAGAATAATAATTATTATCAGTTCCCTTGACCATACATAAAATGTCTATATTCGTTGCACTGAGAGCATCGTCAAAAAATTTCCATTCACAGTAACAGTAGTACACACACTATACTATACAGTAAAAATAACATACCCAATCAGATGCTGGAAAAAGTATTTGCTTTTCTGGTACAAAGACATAATACTTTTTGAGGAAGAGCATAAAATATGGAATAGGAAACCCTGCTGGATTCCGATTCGATTTCGATCGAGTTAATTGGCAATTTGATGCTAACTGATAAAGGTTGTCTCTTCAAAATAATCGCCTTTTTCGGATTTCTTTGAAGTTTAACTATATAAACAATATTATTTATGAGACGTCATCTAAATTGAAAAGGATTAACAGAGTTGGTGTTCTCTCGTCAAGAGGTGCTGACACTTTTCAAGATGCTGCTTCAATTTGAAGACTAAATAGAAACTGAACTTGTCAGTTGCCAAAGACCATTGCTCTAAGAAGTTTGCAGGGCAAAAGAGAGGATCATAATTAGTGTTTTAATAACGGGGCGGGTCGGGTACCCGTGGATCCGACCCATCCGGATCCACGGATCCACGGGTACGGCGGGGCGGGTATGCACGGGTCCGAACCCAAAACCTCCAACCCGATCCGTGATAAACCCGGACGGGTCGAATCCGTCCAAATTTTCGAATTTTTTGATTTTTTTTGAATTTTTTTCGAATTTTTGAATTTAAAACTACACATTATTTTAATATATATATATTTTTTGAATTTTTCTGATTTTTTTTGAAATTTTTGAAATTTTTTGTATTTTTTTTTTTTGTTGAATTTTTGCACAGATCTACGGATTGGGCACGGGCGGATCTTGGGACGGGTCGGGCACGGGTATACACAGGTTTGGAGGGTTTGGGACCAACCTGATCCGTGCTAGATCTGTGGATCCGGAATCCACGGATCGGGTCGGATCCGGTCACGAGCACGGATCGGGTCGGATCCGGTCACAGGCACGAATCGGGCACGAGTCGGGCACAGACGGGTCCACGGGCGGATAGACCCGCCTGGATTTTTTTGAAACACTAATCATAATGCAGGCCTCTTATGAGCTGGAGAAACTCAAATAAATACATCATGTACCTAAACCATCATAATGTAAAATCGATTGGGATGGTAATTAGTTCTAGCCTCGTAGAGGCTTTTCTTAAAAAAAAAATTTTTTTTTTTGATAATATACACCCGTAGGCTTGCATTAAGTTTGTGACTAATGCCCTTCCCACACAATTTCTAGTTTGTTCTTATCACCTAATTACCTTTCATTACCGACAAAATATAAACTCATTATACACAACAAAAGTGAGGGTATTCCTGAAAGCTTAAACATTTAATATTAAACAATAAGTCAACAAAATCAATGGTTCCTCTCAATTAAACATGTCTTGAATTGGAAGTGCTTGGATGCCTTGTGATCTCTTAGCCTCGTTAGTCTTCTGATGCGCATGTTTCATCTGTTCTCTTCCAACATGTTGAAGCTTGATAGATTCTAGCATCTCCAACTTCCTGACACATTTAACCAGTAATCTTTTTGTTGTCCATGATTCAAAATCCTGCATAAGCTTTGTATTAATAGCATGAAATAAATTTACACAATCTGAATAAATAAATACTGGTACATGAGAATTGAGAAAGGTTTCTAGTTTGAATTTCTTTGAACGCCTATAGGACTTTTGCTGCCTCAGTGGTAATTGGATCTGGAAAGTGAATTTTGTAAGCCCATTGAAACAGTATTTGATTGCATCCATGCAGCATGAGTCCTGCTATGCCACCTGTATTACTCTGATCCCATGAGCCATCTATGATCATGCTGAATCTATTTTCTTTTTTTTTTGAGAAAAAGCAGGAGTAAAACCTACCTGTTTCATTGAAACAGAAAGTCCTAATACATCATCTAACTCCTATAAAATCTATCACAGTTTTCTAAACATCAAAACAAACTCCAAAACAGACTAACTGATGGTCTACATGACTATACCAAAATCCGGTATCCTATCAGTTATCAACAGACAATAAGCATAGTATCATTATCAGGTATCAGATATCCCGAGCAACAAAACAGAACAACCAAAGTATCACAACAACCCATATTACAGACAGCACAAAATATTCATTAAAACTAGACAAACAAAACATCTATGATCATGCTGAATCTATTTTCATTAAAGCTTTCTTTATGGGTCGGCTTAGGGATCATTGGTAAGCCCTTAATGACATTTTCAGATACATAATCCTGCATAACCCTCTGTAGCTTGTTGAGAACCTCTTGAACCTGATATGGTTCCCCTTGAAATACAAATTTACATTTAGCCTTCCATAGTGTCCAGATCATAACATAGAATAGCTAGTTGTTTTTTATCCACGGTATGGTTTAGTGCAGTGTTGAGAATTAAAGACAAATAGGGACTAAATTGTAAAAGATTCAAATATTGTAAAGGAAAAAAAATATAGCCGTTAGTTCTAACGATCCAATAGCTTTAGTATAAAAGAGTCTATAGTGTAACAGAGAATATACAAAAAAAATTCAATACAAAAACTCAATCTATTATTGTTTTCTCAAATTCTAACATGGTATCAGATCTTACCAATTAAAGCTTCCGCAATCCAAAAAATAAAAAATAAAAAACAGGAAATCTGTTTAGGAGTAATGGCACAAAACCAAGAGGAGTTGTCATCAGCTGAAACTGAGGCTTCTTCCTCAAAATGCAGTGTTGCTCCAAAAGAGAGAAACAAGCTCTCATGGGCACAGGTTGAGCCATGCCAATCAGCATCCAGCATAGAAAAACAATGGGCGAGAAGAAAAACACTTCTCAACCAAATTCAACAAAATTAGAGGTGCCAAAAGCTACTGGTCTGAAAGCCATGAAAAACAAAGGTTACCAGTTCTCTAGTGGCCTAGACAAAGGGCTCGAATCAGTTCAATTTCTCTGTCCTGACAACTTCGAACTATCGCCTTCTTCAAATACAGCTGCCATGGAGCGTGAGACCTCTCAATCACACGAAAATCAGTTCCTAGTCGCTAAGAAGAAGGTCAATCAGAACCCAAACCAAGATCGATGCAAAAGGGAAAGGGGAGCTCCAGTGATAAACTTAGGCCTGTCAATACGATCAAACGATCGCGACATTGGTCAGTTTCGTTTGCGTTTCGTTTAACAAACGATTATATATTCCTTTTCGTTTTCCGTTTTGTTTTGTTAACGCAACAAAAGTTAGTTTCGTTAATCGTTTTCATTTACTAAACGATCGAAACGGTTAAACGGTTTAAAATCTGTTTCGTTTAAACAGTGATGAAAACTTCCAAACTTAGCAAAATATTGAGAACAAAATATAAAAAAAAAAACAAGCTTTGAAGCATTTAAATTACCAATTTACCAGATACAGCATAAAATCACAAGAATGCAGCAGCAAAATAATCCATCTCACAAATCACAAAACATAAAGCATAAAACTACAAAAGATAAAACCACACAAAGGCAATAAATGCCAATTTACCAGATAAATCCTAAGTCTCTAATCTCAAGCTGTCTATGGTGGTTCCTAGGTGCCAAACCCTCCCCAAGCTCAACCTGAAGCTCAAACAATTCATTTCAGACACCAATCTCAGGCCAATGGCTCAAAACAACATGTTTTATATGTTTTTAAAGTAATGCATCATCAGTGAAGAATTGTTTGAGGTCCAAGGAGCCCAAGAGAATCACTGGTACAAATACCAGCACTCCAGGCTTCAACATAGACAATTGAGATTGAGAACCAGCATACTGACATTACCCACTTATCCTACAACATATCCTACACATATCCTACCAGCAAAATAAATAGCTGCATGAACTCAAAATAAGATTACCAGTACAGCATCAAGTTGCACTGGCAGCACTTCCACAAATCCTATCATCTGGTTTTGCTGGCTCATCAGCAGACCATACAACATCTCCAAATTCCCCACCTCTTTCTGCAATTATACATACAAGGTTACTATGTTAGTAGATGCATTTTGACAAATGATAAAATAATTATAATATTAAAAAAAGGAAAGGAAACAAACATAAACTTACCAATTATGGGAGCTTTCAACCAATCTTGTGCACACAACAAAATTTCTATACTCTCATCATTCAGAGAGCTCCTAACAGTGCTTAGGGTTCTACCAGCAGTGCTAAAAGTTGATTCAGAAGCAACTGTTGAAATTGGGACAGCAAGAACATCCCTTGTTAATTTAGCTAGCACAGGATACTTTGGTGCTTTGAGCCTCCACCAGGAGAGGATGTCAAAGTCTTCATCCATGCTGGCAGGATCAAGTGGCTCAGACAAGTACATCTCTAGCTCTGATTTTATGGGCTCACCAACCTTTTTGACACTCAAGTAATCCTTCAATCCAGCCCTAGTGTCACTCATGGCACTTGATTGACTAGAGCAACCCCTACTTAATAAAGAACAAATGCATTAGTATTATTTAATAAAAGAAATGAATGTACCTAGATTGTGAATTTACAGATTGTGTTTCAATTGTCTTGGAGTGAGCCTCCAAGTACTCTTTGAATAAGTCTTGCAAGCATAAAGCCAGATTGGCCATGAACCTTGGTGCATCAGTTGGACTCATCTCTCTAGAATAATACTCAACCACATGGAACTTAGACCTAGGGTCAAGAATGCATGCAATTGACAAGAGTACATTGCCACTGGACCAATACTTGTCCCACTTGTTAAACATCTCTTTGCCCATTTGAACAACAAAGGGATATGGACTGTTTTCCATCTTTCTTATATTCAGGTATACCTCACAGAACTCAGTAAAAAACAGATTAAGAGTAGGGTATTTGGTACCACTGAGTTTATTTGTAGTATCATAGAACAACTTCAAATGACCAACCAGAGCTCTCACATATTCCCAATCTTGCTCATTTGGACATTGAGTGTACTTTGTATCAATGGTGGCATATCTGTTGATTGCCTCTCTGAGCTCCAAGGCCAGCTCAAGCATCAAGTAGGTGGAATTCCACCTTGTTGGGACATCCCATGCTGGCTTTTTCTTTGGTGCCTTGGCCTCACAAAACAAAGAACCCCAAAGTTGGGTAAATGAATTGAATAAATGAATTAAATAATTGAACAAAAAAGGCAACAAGGAGGTCACCTGAGAGGCTGCCAATCTAAACTTCTCCATTCTATGTTGTGAACCTCTAATGTGCTTCATGGTTTCCCTCACCTTTTGAATCTGAGTGGTCAAGACACTCAAACCATCTTGCACAATTAGGTTTAGGATATGACATCCACACCTTTGATGGAATATCTCCCCATTTGCTGGCAGCCCCTTCTTAAAGTCTTTAATGCTCAACAAGTCTTTGATGCAAGCATCATTAGATGATGCATTGTCAAGCACCAAAGAAAAAGTTCTTTTATCTAAATTCCACAACACTAATTTCTCATGAATGACTTGAGATATGTTTTTACCAGTGTGTGGAGAGGGCAAAGCAGTGAAATTTAGAATTCTTTTTCTCATCTGCCAATTTTCATCAATAAACTGACAAGTAAGGGTCATGAAGCCCCTGTCTTGACCTTTACAAGTCCACAAGTCACTTGTAAAGCTCAATTTGCTATCTAACTTGCCTAAGGTATCATACAAAAGATCCTTTTCAGTAGCATATATTTTAATGCAATCAAATCTTAAAGTATTTCTTGATACCATCTTAAATTGAGGTTGGAGGTCATTCAAAAATACCCTCAAGAAGTAATGGTTAACACAATTGAAGGGATAGTCATGAGCTATCACCATTCTAGCATAGCTCATCCTGCACCTTAGATGATCAAATTCCCAATTTGCAATTTTACCATCATCAACTAAAAGTCCAAGAAACAATACATGTGTTAGTTCATACAATTTCCAATTGGTACAAGCATTTATAACTAGTAAATGATGAAACAATACCTGTGTTATTGACTTGCAACAACCTTTGCAAGGCATCTTGTGGGTGCCTTTTTCCTCTAGGGATTTTCTTGCAACCCTTTCTAATGTGGGACTTCAAACTGCTTGTGCTCTTTGAATTACCTTGCAGATATACATGTGCACAATATATGCAGGTAGCAGTAAAGCTACCATCTGCTTGTTTCTCACCTTTGATAAAGTGTTTCCACCAAGGTGAAGTTGTTTTCTTTGATTTTCTTTTCTTGGATGCTGGTGCATCAGCCCCATCATTTTGAGGGTTATTGGATGTACCAGCATCTCTCTCAACCTGACTTGCAACTTCCATTTCCTCTCTTTCCATGCTTAAAGAGACAAGATATTTATTTAAGCAGCTTATCTAACTATCAAGTTCAAGTGCCAGAAACTATGTAATAATCAAGTGCCAGAAGCTCATTCAAGTGCCATAAACTAACAATCAGGTCAAGTTCAAGTGCCATAAACTAACAATCAAGCAAGTCAAGATCAAGTGCCAGAGAGTCAGAGACTATGTAACATTCAAGTGCCAGAATCTAAGCAATCAAGTCCAGCGTGCCAGTGTGCCAGAATGGCAAAAACTATATATTACAAGTTTCTAACAAGTCAAGTAGCTGATCCAAGCAAATCAAGTCAACTAGTAAAGTAGCTGATCCAACATCCAAGCAATTTACTAACAATCAAATAAAGGAAAAAAAACTTACTCATCAGATGAGACATCAGGTTCAGAGGCACCTTTCTCAATGCTCGAATCAGAGATGGACATGGTTGCAAAATCAATGACAAATAGGCAAACAGAACTGGCCAATGTCGCGATCGTTTGATCGTATTGACAAGATTCACAAATAGGCAACACAATATCACTGTATCAGTCTAACCTAAAAATAAAAAGTGCAAAATAAAAAAACAAGAGTGATATTAGAAAGTGAAACAATAACAGAACAAAAAAACGATAGCAAAAATTGAAATAAACGAAGTTCAATACAAAAAAGTACCTTGAAATTGCTTGCTCAGATGCTCCTCCTCTTTTTCTCTTTCTCTTTCTCTGTCTCTTTCTTTTTTCCTTTTTTTTGTCTCCTTCTCTCTCGTTTTTTCCCTCTTTACTGCCATTTCCTTCCCTTCAAGGGATGCATATATACCAGAGTCCAGAGCCAACGAATAGTCTCAGACGAGTCCCAATCGACGATCTTGTCGCTGCTCTCACAGATCTCCGACTAGGAGAATGATTACCTTTCTTCAGCCATTTTAGCTTAATCAACTAGCAAAGTACGAAGATTTCTGGAAAATCAGCACAAAATCGTCGATTTGGGTTCCCGAGTGCTTCACGACAAGATCGCGTGCTCTGAGAGAGAGAGAGACAGAGAGGATTTGAGCTTGAGCAAAGATCTCGAGTTCTCGACAAAGAGACAGAGAGGATTTAATCGATATCGCAGCTCTACAAAGAAGAGAGAAAAGAAAGAGAAGAGGATCGAGTAGAGAGGAATAAAGGATCGAGTTGAGAGGCGCAGAATAGGGTTTTGTCCCCTTTCCCTCTTTTTCTCCGCCAGAGAAAGCAGAAAGCCCTGCTATCTATAAAATTCTACACATATAGAATTTTACGCGATTCTGCGAAATATACGAAACGAAATCGATCGATACCGTTTGCGTTTCGTTTAGAAAACGCAAAATTAATTGAATGCGTTTGCGTTTCGTTAACAAAACGAAACTGAAAACTCAATCCGTTTCCGTTTCGTTTCTAAAAAACGAAACGGTTAAACGATTAAACGGGCCCAAATTGACAGGCCTAGATAAACTCAAACGATGGATCATTGCAAAAAGGCGAATCACACACGAGATTTCTGCTGGTTTCTCCACCCGAAACTTAGGCCGCTCAAGGAGATGGGAGGATTGCGAGGCGACAAGGCTGGTGCCGACAGCAGGGTCGCTTCGACTAAATCCATGGAGAGGGATTTAATTCGCTCAGATGATTTGAGTTCTGACTTGATGCTGAACCGAATCAAGCGAATAGAGAAGGCAGTCGATTGGTTTTATGAGCTTTTGAGAGGTTACGATTTAATCTCAAATTGGCTTTGTACACCCAACATTTTATTTTCAGAAGTTGTAAAAGAAGGCTCTTGCCGCAAGCCCACCACCAAATTTGAACTTTTTGATAAAAATGCTTCACAAATTAACGGGTATACTTATTCATGTCTCAACTTAGATAAAAAAAAAACAAAATGATATTGAAGATCAAAACACTAACAATAATTTGAACAAATGCACCAATATAGGACTTAAAATGATAAATCTTACCCAAAAAAATTAATAATACTGATAAATGAATTTTAGACTCCGATGCAACATATCATATGACTAATAACAAAAATGTGCTAGATAATTATCAACCATTGGATGATAGTCAATTTGTAATTGTTGCTAATGCTGAGGAAATGAAAATTAAAGGAATTAGTAAAATTGAATTATTTTCAAAAAAATATAAAGAATGTTTTGCATGTAGTAAATTATTCTTGCAATCTTTTGTCTATAGAAAAAATTACAAGTGAATTGAATTGTAAAGTTTTTTTTCATCTAAAAATGTGTTTTTCCAAGAATTGTTTACCAACCAAATTAGTAGTGAAGGTTCTTTTGAAAAAGATCTTTATGTTTTTAATTGTCCAAAATGAATTTTCATATTAAAAAGGATAATTTAAGCAATTAATGGCATAGAAGAATTGGGCATCCATCTAATAATGTTCTTCAAAAATTATTTTCAACTCTAAATTATGAATCAAATTCATGTGATGCATGTATCTTTTGCTAAACCAACGAGATTATCATTTCCCTTATCAACAACACAATCAAAAGAACCATTTGAACTTGTTCATTCCGATGTTTGGAGCCCCGCGCTCCTAACATCATTTAATGGATTTAATTATTTTTTATTATTTATTGACGGTTTTTCAAAAACTACTTGTACATATTTTCTAAAATAAAAATTCGAGGTTTTTTTCAAAATTTCAAGAATTTGGAAACAAAGTTGAAAATCAATATAACACAAAAATCAAAATATTTAGATCCGACAATGGTACATAATTTATTAACAATATTTTTTTAGAATTTATGAAACAAAAAGTTATTATTCATCAAACCACATGCTTCCATATCCCTCAACAAAATAGAATTTTCGAACGAAAAATTAGACACATAATAGAAGTAACTAGAGCTCTTTTATTCAATAATAATGTTCCAAAATGTTTTTGGTCGGAGGCCGTCCTAACCGCAACGTACTTAATAAATAGACTTCCTAGCTCAATTCTTAAATATCAAAGTCCTTTAGAAATTTTGTATAAAAGGAAATTAAATATAAACCATTTAAGAGTTTTTGGGTGCACTTGTTTTGTTCACACACAAATAATTGATAAGTTGGACAAAATCGTTATAAAAGCTATATTTCTTGAATATTCTTCAAGCAAAAAGGATTATAAATGTTATGATCCCATTAATTAAAAATTCTATGTCTCTCGAGATATAACATTTCGAAAAAAATGAGCCATTTTACCAAGAGTCCGGTTCTAACAATGGTGAGACCAATAAATCGGACCAATTTTTTTCTATGTTTCCAATTTGCATGAAATGGATGTACCAAGAAGAGTTGAAAATGAAGAAGAAGATGAGACTATGCAAGAAGAAATCGGAAATCAAAATGAAGAAAACACAAGTGAGGAGGAGAATAACAACACTTCTCAAAATAATGTCGAAGAAGAAGAGAATGAAATTATAGAAGAAGAAGTTCCATTGAGAGGGTCAATCCGCCCAACACAACAATCTTCAAGGTTACGAGATTTCGTTGCCTATAAGGTCCAATATCCTATCCAAGATTATGTTTCATATGATAAAATTTCCAATAACCAATGTATTTTTTTAGTGCAATATCCAAAAATGTAGAACCAACTTTTTTTAATGAGGCTATAAAAGATCCCAACTGGTGCAAGGTCATGAAAGAAGAGCTAAAAGCTCTCGAAAAAATAACACATGGATAATTGTACAATTACCAAAGAATAAAAATCTATTGGGTGTAAATGGGGTTTATAAAATAAAATATAATAGTGATGGTACCATTGAACGACACAAATCAAGACTAGTGACCAAAGGTTATACCCAAACATACGATATTGACTACCAAGAAATCTTTGCTCTCGTAGCAAAAATGAATACCGTAAAGATTTTACTTTCTGTAGCAATAACTAATGTTTGAAACTTATACCAAATGGATGTCAAAAATGTTTTTCTTCAAGGAACATTTGAAGAAGAAGTTTACATGACCTTACCATTGTGTCATGAAAAAGAACAAAAATATTAACCTTGTATGTAGGTTAAAAAAATCAATCTATGAACTTAAGCAATCTTCAAGAGCATGGTATGACAAGCTATCTCATTTTTTAATTAATTATGATTTTGAAGTAAGCCGATGAGATACGTCGTTATTTTCAAAATATGAGAATAATGATACAATCATTGTTCTTGTATATGTTGATGACATAATAGTCACCGAAAACAATTGTAATAAAACTAATGAGGTGAAAAAATATTTAAAAGAAAAATTTGAAATAAAATACCTTGGTAGATTAAAATATTTTCTAGGAATAGAAATAGCTCATTCTACTAAAGGCCTAGTCATTTCTCAAAGAAAATACATCATTGACTTGTTAAAAGAAACGGGAAAATTAGATGTCAAATCGATTCCAACACCAATTGATAGCAATTGTAAACTAAATTTCGAAGAAGGTGAACCATTGAAAGACATCACTCAATATCAAAGGCTTGTAGGTAAATTAATTTATCTAACGGTAACAAGACCCGACATATCATATGTTGTAGGTCAAGTAAGCAAATTCATGCATCCACCAAGAAAACCACATCTTGATGCAATTGATAGGATTTTGAGATATTTAAAGTTATCACCCGAAAAGGGTATATGGATGAAAAAATAATTCTAATGAAATATGTGGCTATTCCGATGCAGATTGGGCTGAAAGCTTTGATAGAAAATCAACAACCGGCTATTGCACATTTGTAGGCGGAAACATAGTCACATGGAAAAGCAAGAAGCAAAATATTGTGGCACGATCAAGCGCAGAAGCAGAGTATCGAGCCATGACTTCAACGGCAAGTGAGCTCACTCGGATAAAACAACTTCTAGAGGAATTGAATTTCAAGACTCACGAACCTATGAAGATGTATTGCGACAACAATACGGCAAGGCACATTGCTTCAAATGCGGTCTTTCATGAACAAACAACGCATATTGAAGCCGATTGTCATTTTGTAAGAGAGAAAGTCCAAGCAAAGGAGATTGAAACTCCTCATGTGAAGAGTCAAGATAAATTGGCCAACATTTTTACAAAGGAGCTCATACCGAAGACATTTAAAAATATAACAAGCAAGGCAGGATTAACGAATATTTATAATCCTAGCTTGAGGGGGAGTGTTGAGAATTAAAGACAAATAGAGACTAAATTGTAAAAGAACCAAATATTATAAAGGGGAAAATATAGTTTTTAGTTCAAACGGTCCAATAGCTTTAGTATAAAAGAGTCTATAGTGTAACAGAGAATATACAGAAAAAATCAATACAAAAACTCTCTTGATTGTTTTTCTCAGATTCTAACATGCAACTATGAGTACTTTGATGTCGTCTGGGAGTTGATATGTTATAACACATAATAAGCTCTAAAACCATGCTGCTCATGAGGCTGGATAGTGAAAGAGGAGATGTATATGTGTTTCCTCAGCTTGAGCACATCTCAAACATATAGGATATGTGTTTGGGAAAATCTTATGTAACTTGGCAGATGTAGGCAAGGATGTATGTAAGATCCTCCATACGAATGTGATAACTCTAGGGGGGCACATATTTATTCTTCCATATTCTTTTCAATATGTCACAGGTTATCTGGGACATGGATTCTGTTGGCTGTGTATATCCCTTATGTTGAGAGAGCATCAAATACCCATTTTTGTGGTATATTTTCCTGATATGTGATCTTGCCATATTATTTGAGGAGGTGTAAGATCATGTTGATATTCATCTTGAGATTGCAAAGTAGTTACATAAGGCCGCATAAGATCTCAAATATGGATTAACTGTCTCTAGAAGGGATTAAGATTAGTGGAGCTCCTTAGTTCCCAGATGTTTTTCCTTGAACAATATTTTTCCTGTAGAGTCTTGACCCACAACTTATCAGCATTTTGAGCTATGTCCCAGATCATTTTCATCATAAGGGCTTTATTAAAGGATTCCAAACCCCTAAATCCCAATCCTCCTATCTTTTTTGATCTACCTAAGGTGGTCCAGGAAACCAGGGCCAAGTATCTCTGTCTATTTGCTTACTCCATAGAAATTAACCCATAATTGATTGTAGGGAAGTATATGTCCTTTTGTTCATAAGTGTTATGGACATATAATAAGTTGGCAGAGTATAGAAGACTGAATTGATAAGTACCATCCTGTCAGGCATAGACAAGGTGGAGCATTTCCAACCTGCTAGCCTTTTTGTGACTTTTTCCATTATAGCTTTATGTGCTATGGCTGGTGATGAGGTATCTTGTGAGATTGTTATCCTAAATACTTTCCATGCTCCTCTTTTGTTTTGGATTAAAAGGTATGTAGGACAACTATCATTTTTTGTAAGGTGCATTTGGACTGAATCATGATTATGTTTTAGTTGGATTAAGTTGTAGATAAAAGAGATGTGCAAATCCTGAAACACTTGAGCTATGTTACATATTTCAGTTGGATTAGCTTGTCTCATCAACAGTAAATCGTCTGCAAACATCAAAGAGGTAATGAATGGAGTTGCTCTTGTTAACTTGATCCCTTGTATTTGATTAGTCATGACATATTCAACATCCTAGTTAACACCTCCATCTCTAGGATAAACAAGTATGGTGATAGAGGGCAGCCTTGCCTAAGGCCTCTCTATGGGGTTATGAATCCACCAATATGGCCATTGATTAATAGTGCCAATGTACCTTCTTTGAGATAGTTTATTACCAGAGTGATAGTGTTATGTGGGAACTGAAATCAGATAAGAACTGCCTCAAGAAAATTCCATCTTATGGTATCAAATGCTTTTCTGACATCTGCTTTAAGCATGAAGACTTGTTGGTTAAAGGTAGGCCTCTTAAAGGTATGGATAATCTCTTTGACAAGGATGATGTTGTCATGTGCCCCTCAACCCCTTACAAACCATGCCTAATTAATATCAATGATAACATCATGAGCCTGTATGTGATATTACCATGGGTTATGGGCTTGTAGTCATCATGAGTTCACCTTGGAATTGAGCCAATCAATTGGTATATAACCCGCTTGAAAGGCCTTTTGAATCTGAAATACAATGTGTTTACCGCAAATATGCCAATTTGCTCTAATAAATCTGGTGTTGATTCCATCTGGGCCAGGTGCTTTGGCTTGGCCCATCTGCCACAAGGCCTCCATAGTTTCTTTTTCGGTAGGAATGTCTCCAATTTGGCCTTGGGCCTATTGAGGAATTACTGGATGAGTGGATAAAGCTTTGGCGTGGAATGTTTGGATTATTTGATGGACCTCAAGTTGGTTATTTTGAGTAAATAAATTTTTGTAATAGGAAAAAAATGTTCTCCTGATCATGGAGGTTCCACTTGCCTATCACCTAGTTCCTCCTTGATGGTAGTTATCTGATTTTTCCTAGCTCTATGAGTGGATGTGAGGTGGACGGAGGTAGTATTTCTGTTACCATTGAGGATCCAATTAACTCTTGATTGTTGCCTCCAATACTCTTAGAGATCATCTTCAGTCTTACGATATAAATGTTGTAACCAGACTTCAAGGATTTGGTTATCTTCACTATCTGAGTTCATCTGACACTAATGAATTCTATGCTCTAACTTCTTCAGTGTTGACATTGGCGTAAGAAAATGTGTAGCTTCTTGGAGAACTAGTTTTCTAAACCTACTCCATCTATTTCCAGTGTCTAAGTGCCCCAAATTATCTCAGATTCTTTGACAGTGAGACATAAAAGATGGTTTAGAGAACCACCAGTTTTCAACTTCGTGTTGTTTTGGTTGGTTTTGAGCTGGGTATGTATTTATAAGAATAGGTGAATGATCGTTGTAAATTCTTGAAAGATAATTAACATGATCTTTCTAAAAATGTTGTATCCAGCCCAAAGACACTAAGCCCCTATCTAGTCTTTGATAGATAGCTTGGGATGTATTTCTTCAATTGGTTCAAGTATAGACCAGGCCCTTATCGCCCAAATCAATTGAACCATTTTAAGCAGCAAAAATTTTGAATTGGACATTGTTTGAATTTAAATAATACTTCCCACCAATTTTATCTTTTTCCTCAAGTATTGCATTAATATCCCCTATAAGACAGATGAAATGCTTTCCCACAATTAGGCTAGTAATTTGCTCCCAAATTTGTCCATTATGAATATGATAAGAATCACTGTAGACTCCTATCAACATCCAATCTGGAAAACCCTATTGTTGAACTCATCATGCCATTATGTGATGATCTGTGTATAATTTGAATTTTCAATTGATTATTCTAGATTAAGCATAATCCTCCTCTAGTATGGTACGATGAAACTGAGAAATAATTATTAAGAGAAAAATGTTGTACCCAATTATGAAGCTGGTAAGCGTTCCACTTCGTTTCAGAGAGGAACACCACATCACTATCAGTCGCTTGGAGGAGTCATGCTAGGAATCGTAGTTTTTGTAGCCTCCTCAAACCATAGCAGTTCCAAGACATAAGTCTCATTGTTGCAGCAGGCCAGGGATCACTTCCATGGTCTGTTTGGAGTTTAAATTTTTAGCACCAACATGTGTTTCATTGCTAGTGGCCTTTTTCCCTCTCAAATCTCCTTCTGCCATTCTCTTCAACCTACCCTGTGGATTGAAGAATTGTGACTCCCCCTCAAAGACATATGCCACTATAGCCATTTCCTTAGGCTTTGCTCTATCGACCTTGACTCCTCCAAGTGACCCAGGAAAGATGGGAATCAAATTTATATTGTTCATCCATGTGTAAGAGGTTAGGGATATTCTAAAGTTTATGGAGATCTTTATGATGTTGGATAGATCGTAGCCTAAACAGGTCTCTTCTTTTATTGCAGGTTTCCTTAACATGTCCCATGAACCCACATAAAAGACAAACCTTTGTCAAATGTTCATAAACCGGATAAACCTCCTCAAGATTTCCCTCAGCATCGATATGTTGGTTTAAACGCATCTCTTGTTTGATAATTTGCAAAACAAGACAGTACTAACCTTGCACAATTGAGTTTTGTTGAGTTGCAGGTTTATACATGTACACTAAGATGATGCAAAGTCTCAATTATGCATGTAAAAGTCATAATGTTCACAACGATATCAAGATCAAGTCATTTGAAAAAAACAGAGGCTTCAAAGAGCCATGCGTTACCATAATGCATGGACAACACGTCCCAATGGGTTCCCTACCCGTCATTACGGGTTGTCCACTCGTCACAACGGATTCCCAATCAGTTGTAACAGATTGAAGAGTAAAAGTGTTGAAGACAAAGGATTTTCACAAGATTTTGCAGAGGCTTGCGTTATCATAACACATCAGCCACCCATTATAATGTGTCCCTAACCCGTCACAATGGTTCCTAACCCGTCACAATGGTTCCTAACCCGTCACAATGGGTTCATGTTCAGAAGGGCCCAGAAGTCATGAACCAAGCAGAGAAGGGCAAAATTGAAAGATCTCCAACCCGTTATAATGGTTTCTGTAACGAGTTCTCTGTTTCTGTAACACAAGAGAGGAAATTCAGGATTGCAAGACTTGAAGAAGTGCCATGCATATATATACCTTGGAGATACGAACCAGGAAGGTCAATAAATCCCTTACCAAGTTTCCAAGCACATAATTGAGCACCAGAAAGTGCACTAAAGCCTTTTTCTACAGCTACCTAAACCTGAAAGATTTAGGATAACCATATCATCTAAATGTCAATCCGAGAACACGTGTTTGCTAGCTTTGTTAACCTTGTTTGGTGTACTACATTGTATTGTCAAGTAGTGCATCCCCGTTCCTGATTGTGTTGTCTATCGAACAAGTTTACCTTGTAGAGCAATGTAGCTCCTTGCATAGGTTTAGAAATCTAAGATTGGTTTTCTTATGTGAGAAGAAACCAAAGATAAGTTTCGCAATTGTAAGAACACTTATTGTTTAGTGGAATCAGTCTCAGAAGGAAGTTTTGGTTTCGGTAGTCCCGTGGATGTAGGTCGAACCACGTTATATCACGTGTTCTTGTGTTCTCTTGATCTCTCTTGCTCTTTCTCTTTACTATATTTGCATTTTATTGTTTGCTCTGCTCAATTGCTCTTAGAACTTGTTTGCTTGTGATTTTAGCTAGATGATTAAGGTCCAAAGTTTGAATTGTAATTGTTAAAAATGCATCCGTAATAGCACTTGACCTTAGGACCCCATTCTAACAGTTAGTATTAAATCACAAAGGTTCATACCTAGCTAATTAGCTAAATCTTGATAATTCTTGACCTTGTCTTGTGAAAAATGGCACAATTGAAGTTTGTGAAAGAACCACAAATCTTTGGTGTAGGTTGTAAGAACTTCTCTTTTTGGAAAAGATGTATAGTAAACTACCTTAGTCTACTTGAGCTTTGAAAAGTTGTAGAGGATGGATGGACATCCAAATATGAAGTTGATGGTGTTACCTTGACCAAAGAGTCCAAAGATCTCAAATATTCAAATGACAATGCCATGAACACTATACTTAGCTCAATTCATGAGACTATTTGTACTATCTCTCACTCACTCTACAAATGCCAAATAAATTTGGAATGCCTTGGTACTTAGATATGATGGTAATGAACACATGAAAAAGATCCGTAAAGTTGGCTTATCAACAAAATTAGAAAACATGAAGTTTGAAGATAACGACTCTTTTGAAAGTCTTTATCATAGACTAGTATCCTTGTGAAATGAATTTGTAGAAGTATGTTCTAATATTAGTGATGAATATTTTGTAGAAAAGCTTCTAAGGATGGTGTCAAAGAAATCCGAATGGGATGACGCTGTGAGCTCAACTGAAGCCCTACAAGCTAAATGCCTTACATAAACCTTAGGAGGTATATTCACAATTATGCTCACATGAGGAGAATCACAAGGAAGTGAAGTGCTCAATGTCAACTAAAATCTTAGCCTTACCCGCACTATATTCATACAACATTGCCTATACATTTGAATCAAGCGATGATATCTACCAAAATCTCTATCAAATACTTCCAAAGGACAAAGACCTTCTTACCTAACTCATCAAAGGAGGGATAGACTTTGAAAGAAAGGTGAATGAGGAGATAGTAGTTCAAGACAAGAAGGTGAATGATTATAGTTGTTAGCTAACAATTCGTCCCTGGAAATTTACTGATTTTCTACGTCCAGAATCATTACCAACGGTTTTAGCTGTTCACTAGATCTTCAGTTCTTGAGATAACCATAATTTTTGACCCGTACCTCCGGTTGAGTTCATTTTCAAATCGTTGGAAAGGTAACGATAACCTCTACACTTGTTCTCAATACATCCCTTGAAATTTCTAATATTTGCCTTCTTCAATTTTGCATTCAAGTCCCTACATAATTCTAAAAATACAAAAGCTTTGTAAAATTCAAGTTTGTTTTGCAAATTGACAAAATACAAAGAAATTGTTTGATACAAGGTACACCAGAAATAACAGTTAGTTATTATTTAATGGATATTCTAAATGATCTGACGTGCAAAAATTTTCGAGTATAATGAGTTTGTGGGGGTAGATATGACAAAAAATAGCATTTTTTAAGAAGAAAATAATGACGATGAGACTTTGGACCAAAGTTCGGGTTTTGTCAGAATTCTGATGCTGTTGAATCTAGAATATGCATCTAATGTCAATATGCAAACTACACTCCCTACTTAAATTTCGCAGGATAACGTGAACACAAATGAACCCGAATAAGACCCAAATAACGACATTGTCGTGGACGATGTCAATGGTCATGTGCCTGTGGGAGATTCGGGATTTGGTAATGATGTTCATGAACATGTTCCTTAAGAAATAATACAACCAGAACTAATAAGAAGATTCACTAGACATAACATATTTGCTGGAAGATTTGTTTATCTTCAAGAACATGAGTTTGACATAATCATGTTTAAAAATGATGCAGAAGATATCAGACAAGCTATGGAAAACCCTAACTCTCGAAAGTGGATCCATTCTATGAATGAAGAGATGAAATCCATGTATGGCAATAACGTTTGGGATATTGTTCCATTGCCACAAAATAAGAAAACCATTGGTTGCAAGTGGATTTTAAAACCAAATGAGATTCTGAAGGCAATGTTGAAAAATGCAAAGCATGTCTTGTCGCAAAGGATTTCACACAGAAATAAGGCATTGATTATAAGGAAACTTTCTTTCTGGTTTCATCAAAAGATTCCTTAAGGATTATATTGGCACTGATAGCACACTATGATTTAGAGCTCCATCAAATGAATGTAAAGACAATGTTTCTTAATGGTGACATTGATGAAAGGATCTATATGAGGCAACTGGAAAACTTTGTGATCAGCGATCCAAAGTCTATGGCATGCCGACTCAAGAAATCCATCTATGGACTCAAACAAGCATCTCGACAATGGTACTTGAAATTTCACAACATTATTAGCTCAAAGAGTTTCGAATTTAACTTAGTTGATGAATGTATATACCTTAAATTCTATGTGAGCAAATTCACTTTTATGGTCTTATATGTGTTGGCTCAAACTTTTCTAAGTTTGTTGATTTGCAAAACCAAATTGAATTTAACAATTTCTTGTGTATTAAGTTTAATTGTAGGGACTTAAATGCAAAAATCAAAGAAGAAAAGTTTGGAAATGACCGAAAATGACATTTCCAACACTTCGAAAATGACCGATATCAGAGCTACGGATCAAAAGTTATGACTATTTCAAGACTGAAGATTGAGATGAACAGCCAAAACGTTATATAACGTTTTAGCAAGTTATATAACATTTCAGAAAAAAAATTCTGTTCTGTAACGTTTGAAATTGGCAGAACATGTGTCTTAAAGTTGCTAAAACGTTATGTAACATTATATAACGTTTCGAAAAATATCTAGACAATATAACGGTTGAATTCTGATAGCTACAACGGTCCAATTCTAGGGCAAAATGTTATGTAACGTTTTGGATAGTTATATAACGTTTTAAATGAATTTCAGCCAAGAATGCAAGTGTTTCAAGCTATCTATAAAAGAGACCCTTCACCCCCTTCTTCTCTAACGATCCTACATTGCAAAACCTTTAGTTCCATCATTGTTGAGCTTAAAACATATAGTCAAACCTTAGCTCAAAGACTCAATCTCATTGATCCTAATTATTCTAAACTCATTGAGAGATTGTATTGAGTGCTTATTATCTTATAATCTATTCGATTGTATTTTTTGTTACTTTGTTTTTCGTTGGCTCGGTTCTCCACCGGTGTGTGTAAGAGAGACCGAGTTCGACACCCTGTGTTAGGGTTGGTGCTCCACCAATGTGTGTAAGAGAGCTCCAATTTCGAAGTTGTAAATTTACTTGTGTTGTCTAGTGAATCGGCTCGACCTTGTTACCGTGTCGGAGGGTCGGGAGTCCCGGAGACTAGGATCATCAATATCCTAACTCTGTTAAAATCCTTGTGTCTCTTGGATTGCTTTGTTTGCATTTTCTAAACTCTTCTCTTTAATTTCATTATTAATTTTGTTTAGAAATTACTTATGCTTGAATTGTTAAAACTTCATTGCAATTGCCAATTAGACCTCGGTATTTCTAAAATTGCTTAAAATTAAGCCCCCCGGTTCCAACAATATGTAGATGACATACTACTCGCAAGTAACGATTAAAATATGTTGCATCAAACCAAGAATTTTCTATTTAGTAACTTTGAGATGAAAGATCTTGGTGATGCTTCATTTGTTCTAGGGATTGAAATACTGAGGGGTTGTTCCCAAGGTATTCTAAGATTGTCCCAAAGAAATTATATCGATAAATGTTTAGTAGGTATGGCATGAAAGACTGTAAACCATGTGATACACCCATATCTAAAGGAGACAAGTTCAGTCTCGCACAATGTCCCCCAAACTGATTTAGATATAGATGTCATGAAAGACATCCCTATGCATTCATTGTAGGAAGTCTCATGTATGCCTAAGTATGCACGAGACCGACATAGCCTTCATCACTGGAATGTTAGGGCAATACTTGAATAAACCAGGTATGGAGCACTGGAAGGCAACCAAGAGGGTGCTTAGATACCTGAAGAAAACAATAGATTATATGCTCACATATCGAAGATCGGAAATGCTCAAGGTCATTGATATACCGATTCTGATTCAGAGGATGCGTGGATATCATGAAGTCAACATTAGGATACATCTACATGAAGGTAGGCAACGTTGTATCGTGGAAAAGTGCTAAACAAACATTAATAGCACCTTCCACAATGACGACCGAGTTTATTGCATGCTACGAAGTCTCAAATCATGGTGTGTGGCTCAAGAATTTTGTCACTAGAATGAAAGTAGTCTCTTCTATCAGAAGCCGCTGACACTACTATGTGACAACAATTCATCCATACTCTATGCGACCAATAACAGAAGCTCGACTAAGTCTAAGTACATAGATATCAAGTTTCTGGTTGTAAAAGATAATGCATAATAATGAGTTGAAGATAGAACATATATGTACATACTCCATGATTGTAGATCCCCTTACAAAAGGACTACCACCTAAGAAGTTTCATGAGCATGTTGCTCATATGGATGTAGCTCTAATTTTAGGATAATTTAAGGAAAATGTGGGAGTCTGATTTTGTTTATGTTCTATGCTATGTAATTTATAATAAGTTATGATATATGCAAATTATATTTTGAATCACATTGTTTTCTCTCTTTAATGTTTTGACCTTACTAAAGTAAAGAATAAAGACTACTCATTTGGAAATAGGAATGTATAATCACACTTTCGTGTAATTTCTGAATTGTATGTCCAAATCAGATTCGTGTCAGTCAGTTGTATTTAACATTGTTAAGTCGAGATAGTTGTGAAGAAAATGTGATGAACATTGCTTTAAGTCTCCTATTCTATTACGACTACAACATTGCTTATTGCGACCACAATGAGATATTAAACACTTGAGCTTGAGTCTAAGGTAGAGAAATATGAGTTAAAGGTAAGAGAAAGTGAGTACAAATAAAAGAAATAAATAATCTAAAAATCGATAAACAAAAGTTGGAAATTGAGAATAAGATTTTGAAATCCACTAGTGTATTGAAAAGTGACACTAGAATGGATTTGAGCAAATTATATGAGGGACAAAAACCTCACGATAAGTTGGGTCTTGGTATAAATAGAGTTCATCATCTTGTTTATCCAACAACCTTAAAAATCCTAAAGTAAATGGAAAACAAACTCAAAACAAGGGCAAGATGTAAACAACCAACATGTTAGAAATGCACCAAATCATGCTCTTTAGGTATAGGTTTAGCAATAGTAATTATGCCAAGAACAAACCAATCTCTCCATCTTGGTCCAATAATGTATACTTTAAGGAACCAAACGATTGGAGATACAAAGTAAAAGGTAAAAATGATGCCCTAATTGGCACTCAATACATGAGAAGCCAAGAGTTGTTTGTCAACACTCCAATAACATCAATACTCACTAATTGAATTTCAATCACTCGTATCAACTTAAGAATCAAGATTAAGAGTTGAAAATAATATTAAAATCCGTTATGTTAATGCAAATGTGCCTTTTGCAATTATTGTTGTGGTCATGGTCACATTTCGTTTGAATGCAAGCTTAGAAAGGGAAGCAACATGAAAAATGTTGCTTGGGTTTCTAAGTCCAAAGTGTAAGGCCCTAAATGAAAATTCCCCCATGAACTCAAAATTTCCAAATATTTAGGGGGAGATTGATACAAGTTATATGTTAGTGTTTGATGTTATCTCATCATATGACTGGATCTAGTTCCAATTTTATATTCTTAAAAATCTCATGATGGTGGTTCGGTCACATTTGGTAGCTACAAAAAAAAAGTAAGATTATAGGCATGCGTTTGGTTGGTAATCAAAACCTAACTATTTCAAATGCCTACTTAGTTGATGAGTTGAATTATAACTCATTAAGCATAAGCCAACTATGTGATGCCGGTTACTATGTGAATTTTGATTCCAAAGCTACTTGATAAATTGCAAGACAAATGAAATGATTTACAAGCGTAAAAGACAAAATAATGTGTACTACTTGCACCTTAACCATTTTGACAGAGGATAACTTTGTTTAAGTTCTTTGACTAACTAATCTTGGCTTTGGCATTGAAGATTAGCTCATCTAAGTTTGGATACAATCAGGAATGTGATAAAGCTTGCCTTGTTAAGGGGATTGCCATTGAACAAGATTGAATTGGACAATATTTGTGATGCATGCGTTAAATGTAAACAAACTAGATCAAGTTTTAAATCTAAAGATATGGTATAACCAGGCTTTTAAAAAACTTCGCCAACCGTTTTAACTTCGTTTTAACTTGAAAAAATCTTTGACGTTAAGTTTTTGAGAAATAACCGTTTTTTCTTGTTTTCTATGTTTTAACCGTTTTAACTTAGATTAAACCGTTTAAATCCGTTTTATTTGGTTATCGTTAAAACCGTTTTTTTTATAATTTACAAGAGCAAAAATCCGCATGTTTTGTCATATGACCTCCAAAATAGATCTACTCTAACATAACTAATTATACATAACCAATCAACCGACGAATCCTATCACATGCCTCTAAATAAATTTCTACACTTTTGAATCAACATATTTAACTTAGTCGGGTAGTTACCAGTGTTATGATGGAGTGTTGATTGATTGAGTATACTGGCCTTGCGTATTATATTGATGCTGGCATGAGATATTATTATGTTGGTGTGACTTATACAATTAGATAATGAAGCTTATAAAAACAAACATTGAAGCACATTTTTAAAATAAAATACATCCTAAATCATAATTATTAAACATATCATATCACATCATGTATATTTTTAAATGATGAAAAAACAACAATGTTAATAATATTGTTAAATATATTATATAGTACATAGTTACATACAATCATACATATGACAAAAATATGCATGTTTGCACCATAATTTGATCTGAAATAAATATATAATATATAAAAATGATTGTCCGTTTTTAATTTAACTTTCGTATAACATCGTTTTAACTTTAAACCGTTAAGCGACCACCTCATCGTTAAAGGTCGTTAAACATTTTTTAAAAGCTTGGGTATAACAATCAACCGTTACAATTGCTTCATATTGACCTATTTGGACCAATCAACATGTTAAGCCTAGGTAAAAAGAAATATGTATGCGTGATTGTTGATGATTATAGTTGCTTTATTTGGATACTCTTCTTAGATCACAAGTATGAAACCTTTGAATTATTCGTCGAGTTTTGCAACCAAGTTGAAAAGAAAAGGGTTTGAGAATTAATAAAATTAGAAGTGATCATGGGGGGAATTAAAAAATACTTAATTTGATTATTTATGCTCTAAAAGAGGATATAGACATGAATATTCGGCTCCTAGAACATCTTATCAAAATGTAGTAGAAAGAAAAAATCGAACCCTACAAGAACTAGCTCGTACCATGTTGAAGATTCCTCACTTCCAAAATTTTTATGGGCCGAGACGGTTAACACAACTTGTTATGTGATTACAGTAGGTCTTAGACCAATTCTCATAAAAACTCCATATGATCCATGGATGGGATGCAAGCCCAATATTACTATTTTAGAGCATTTGACTCGAAGTGTTTCGTTCTTGATCAATCATCAAATACAAGTAAATTTGATCCAAAATCAACTGAAACATTTGTTGGATATTCAATGACAAGTAAAGCCTATAGGATTTATATTCCAACTCATAACATTATTGTAGAATCAATTAATGTTAAGTTCAATGAAAATACTAATGTACTGATAAAAAAAGATAGTATTGTTTGTGTAGGAAATGGAGCATCAAATCATGGAGATTTAAGCGAAGGACAAGAAAGGAGAATAAAAATTGAGCAAGGAATTCATTCAAATGAAAGTTCACAACAAGAAGAAAATGTTACACAAAATCAAGAGGGAAATGATGACGAAAATTGCCTAAATGAAAATATCACTCAAGAAAGCCATGCAACTTCATCTCAAGTTGGCTATCAAGATGGAAATGACGACGAAAATGTGCTAAATGATAACGCATGTATCTTCCTTCATAAAATTATGAACTCAGAACCATTGTAGAATGGTTGACAACCGTCACAACGATTCAGGTGACTCCTAGAAATGCTCGGTACTCAGATCAAATTGTCATGTAACAGTTTCAGAACCGTCACAATAATTCGAGAAAATTTGCAGCTATTTATCTTGTAATACGCGATTTATTTCCTCTTCTTTTCTTCCCTTTTCTCTCTTCCTAATGCCATTGTTAACCCTAAAACTCTATCAAATCTCTCCTCCCTCAAAATTCCTCAAAATCCTCTCAAATCTCACCTCTCCATATCCTTTCTCTTCCATTTCTCTACTTATTTCTCCTTTTCTTCTCTCATCCGCCCAAAACCCTAGATCTAGGTTTTCTTCCTCAAATCTCAACAACGAGCCATGAGCACTAACGTAAGGCGCAGAAGCAAGATTCTTGCATCTAAGTGGCTGAGAAATGACGAAGGAGGAAGTTATGGCCAAGCACTGAACCCAGATCTCGTTTCAAACCCAGAACCCCAAAACCCTCGAGCCCGCATCAATCCCAACATGAACAAAGTACGAGGTAACACTTATTTATTTCTGGATGATGATGCATCTGTGAACTACGAAGCCTTCTTAAAAAGGCCAAAAGCAAACTGTTATTTCTTTGTCAAAATGGGTGAATCTGTGGTAGTTGGGATAGCGATAAGGTTGTCAAAATACACAGATCGTTGGAAAATAAGGCTCATTATTGAATGTAATGAACCCTATAAGGAAATTTTAATTCGGGTCTTTTATTCCAATCTCAAGAAAAACAAAGACCCATTGGAATTTACCACTTACGTGTGCGGTAAAGAAATATCGGTCACCCTTGCTAATGTAGCCGCATGGCTAAACCTCCAAAATGACGGTGAAAAAATTTATCTTAACCGAACTTGGCCAAAGGAATTCAAAGAAACCCACTATCAATATTTGAATTGGTTTTATGTATCATTTATCGGTTTAAGATTTACATGATTTATTCTACCTCTCTACCCTATCTTCACCGGCTTGCCTTTGTCTTTATCAACAACATTCTTACTCCAAAAGGTGGGCTTAGAACCAACGTTGAATTTAATGACACTTTCTACCTCCGGTACCTAATCGAGGGGTCCGACTGGATGTTTAATTTTCCATTTGTCATTCTCTCATATGACCACCTCCTTCAACGATAGCCAAAGAATTCTTCTTTATGGTATATTAATCCATAAAATTCTCAAAGCAAACTGTGTGACTTTTCCTCCAAACCTTGAAACTATTCAACCTATCAATATATGAGACAACTTGGATTCCATTAGTTGGATAGTTGTCGAAAAAGATGGGATTACCCATGAGCATGTCTACACTAGGGCTGGGCAAAAAGCTCACAACTCGTGACTCGCTCGTAACTCGCTCGGATATTAGCTCATTATCAGCTCGCTCGGATTCAACTCGAGTTGAATCTAACTCGAGTTGTGTAGCTCGTATAATTTACGAGCCGAGTTCGAGCTAATGCCAGCTCGCTCGTTAACTCGCTCAGATTATTGAATTGCATGCATTTTTTTCTCCAAACATGGAATGTAATATGTTGGTACCTTCAATTTGAAAAAAATTCATAACTTTTCTTTTGCTTTATATTGATATAAATAGTAGTCGATTTTATTTTTGCATAGTTGGTTCTAGTCAATGTTTCAATGCATAAACGATTGAATTTTATAAACTAGTAAGCAAACTGAATTGTTAATTCGACCTAATTAACGAGTTACGAGCTGGCTCGAGTTTTTCACGAGCCGAATACGAGCTGGATTTTCAGCTCGAAACAGCACTGGTGATTCGAGCCGAGTTGACTCGTATAATTCACGAGCCGAGTTCGAGCTAGCTCTGACTCGCTCGAACTCGCTCGAATAACAGCCCTAGTCTACACCACCAAAAATGACCCAGTCGATAAGTTGATCACTCTTCTGAATGCTTTGCCCACCCAATACAAGGACTCGAATGAACCAATGATAGAACCCTCGTAACCTCAACAAACCTAAGGGACATCTTCTTCACAATCACAACCACAACCTTAATACTTCAATGATTTCCAACAAGCCATTATGACCGTGTTTGAAAACCTCAACGTAAAATCTGACCGGATCGAAGAAAATCAAAATCGAATGGAGGCAAATCAAAATGCTTTCGTTAGTTGAGCAAAGGGTCAATTCAACTTACTCGACGATGATCATCTTGTTCTTAAGGCACGTTATGTTGCACATTTTGGCCCGAAGGATGCGTCATCCTTCGATGACATGACCATCGCACACAGCGAAGGTGTCAATGATGGTGGTGGCAACAACTAAGGTGATAACCCCGACACCTAGATGGATGACTTTTAGTGATATTTTGACAGTTTCTATGTCCACTTTCTAGTATTTCTTTTAATTTGGTCGTTGTGCTTGACTAGTTTTGAATTATTGATATATTAGCCATGTTTGAGCAATTTATCATTTAAGCTTGAATTGAAATTGTGTTGTAATTTTCATTTCTGTTTCATCACTACTATGCCTACTTGCCATCTAAATTATTTTTTGCTTCATTATTCCTTACAATTGTTCATTTTCTCTCTATATATTTTTGCTTGCTATATGTGCATATAATATGACACGAGTATTGAATTGAGATTGAGCCATTTTTATGCGCTTAATCGTTCAATTGTTGCTTAAATCTTAAACATGCAAAAATTTAGGAGGAGCTACTCTAAAATTGATTCATATTTGCCTTTTGATCGATTCACAACAAATGGAGGAAAGAATGTGCAATATTGTACAAATACAAAAATTTCAAATATGCACATATACTTGTAGTTTTGCAAATCGACAAAAAGAGGAGATTGTTGTATCAAACAATTTCTTTGTATTTGTTGATTTTAAAAACAAACATGAATTTTACAATGCTTTGTATTTTGAGAACTTTTACAGAGATTTAATTACAAAATTAAGGGTGTAAAAGAGGAATGAAAAAAGAGTCAAGAACAAGCATTAAGACATATCTTGGTTAAATTCTTTATTTGCTTGATCAATTTAGAAATTTGGGCTTGAATAAATTGTGCAAAAACCAATTACAACAATCACAGAAACAACCCCAACCGTTGTGTAATGACTTTCAACCGTCACAACGATTTGTCCATTAAAATAAAGTTTTGGAAAAATTGTTGTGTAACGCTCGTCAAATCGTCACAACGATTGAGACCTCAAAAAGCCAAATAAAAACTATACATTTCTTTGGACTGCATTGTCAACCATCAAGACAGTTTCTGAACAATCATAACAGTTCGGGACGACTACAATTTTTGTCCTAATTTTTCCAGCTCTATAAAAGGATGCTCCTTCAACCTTCCTCTTCTACTTGCCTCTTACTAAATCTAAACCTTATATCAGCCGCACAAACTACATTGAAAGCTTAAACCTTGCTAGATCTATTGCAAACACTCTCAAGCCTATTTACTCTAACCTTTGTGAGATTTAGGATATTATTTCTATCATTCTTGTGTGTTACTTTGTGTCACTTTACGTGTCTAGTCTCTATCCTTTGCGTCACTTTACGAGTCTAGTTTATATGTTTTGTGTGTAAAGAGCTAGATCCCAGTCATTTGTAAAGACTCGTTGAGTTATTGGAGCAGATCGATCTTGTTATCGCAAGGGCAGGAGATCGAGGACCCGAAAACGTAGGTTAGGTCAAAGGATTGGTCGAACTACGTCAACATATCGCACGCCTCTTTTGTTTCATCTTTATAAATTCATCTTTATTATTATTCTAGTTTATATTTAATTGTTTGAGTAGATTTAAGTTGTTAGAATTGATTCAAGTGTTTAACTAGTTGAATCTAGAAATTTGCATTTTAGTCCATATCTTGTTTAGTAATTATTCTTAGGGTTTAAATAGACTCCCCAGGTGTATAAGATATATCGTCCTTTTTTCTATAATTTATATATTTCTTATGTATTCACAATATTACTTTCAATATTAAATTTGTACGTTTTCGGCAAATAAAAGTTTTTAAAAGAAATATAAAAAGACTGATGCTATGGTACTTAAAAAAATATCGATCTAAAGCACCCGTATGTTCAATTTAAAAGTCCAAATGACTAATTAAAATCATTGAACATGATCTTCATATTGAATTTTACATTTTTAGAATTGATTTTTATATTTTTAGAAAGGTGGGAAATCATTCATTTTGGATGGTTCAGTAATTATTAGGTTGATGAACCTTTCGCCCCTCTAAAAAAAGATCCTATAAAATCTGATCTTGAAGGAGCTTTCAGTATTGGAGGTCATGTTCAATAGTTTGGATCAGTCATTTGAATTATGAAATTGGACATACGGGTGCGACCAAGTGCGCAACCAGGAACTTATGTGAGATGGGTTCATAATTTTTTTTGAAAACATATGTACGACATAACTTTCTAATATAATAACAATAATTTCAAAAGAAATAATTTCAAAACAAATTAACCTTTAAAATCATGACAAATCAAATATATCAATAACAATAACATAAGTTTCAAAATAATATATCGAACATCCAAAATAATAGATCGAAGATGACAAAAACATAAAAAATACAATAATTTCCTACAGATTTTCATCTTTTGATAATTTTGCATAATAGGCTCATTAGGGATCTCATTGAACACCTTTCTTTCTATATATGTTACAAGACAATCATTCATCCAACCATTTCCCATCCTATTTCTAAGTTTTGTTTTAATGAGATTCATTGCGGATAATGCTTGTTTCGACGAATATCGTTGTCACCGATAAAAGCAATGCTAATTTGAGAAGTAAGTACACATACAGAAAGGTCAAATTTTTCTTTATCTCAACTAACTTTAGATAACTCATTGAGATAATGCGATATCTCATATATCATTTGGATGATATTCGCATATTTGAGGTTAGATTCCTAGATCTGATGGAGGATTAAATGCATTGAAATCAATTCAATTCAATTTACTTGAACCTCGATTAGATGCGTTGTCCAATCCTTCCATGATCCAATATGAAATTAAACAAACATACATAATCAATCATTTAGGGTGTGTTTGGATCACCAAAAATAGCACTAACCATGGATAAGTGTTGCTATCCAAACAAATATGTGATCCAAACATGATTTAGTAAGTTATGAGTAGTGTTGGTTAGTGCTGTTTTGCTAATCCAACAAAATGGTGGGATTAGCAAATTAGCACATGTCATGGTTAGCAAAATTATTATTTTATTACATTGTAATCATCATCTTGATATTATTATTATTATTATTATTTTAATTGTCATATTTTATTATTATTATTATTGTTATTATTATTTTATTAGTATTATTATAATTGTCATTATTATTATTTTTATTATTATTATGGTAATTATCATTATTTTATTATTATTATAATTGTCATTATTATTATTTTATTATTCTTATTATTTTAATTGTCATTAATTTATTATTATTATTGTCATTATTATTTTATTAGTATTATTAAAATTATAATAATTATTATTTTTATTATTATTATTGTAATTATCATTATTACATTTTTATTATAATTGTCATTATTATTATTTTATTATTATTATTATTATTATTTTAATTGTCATTATTTTATTCTTATTATTGTCATTATTATTTTATTAGTATTATTATAATTGTTATTATTATTATTGTAATTATCATTATTTTATTATTATTATAATTGTCATTATTATTATTATTTTTATTATTATTGTAATTATCATTATTTTATTATTATTATAATTGTCATTATTATTATTTTATTATTATGATTATTATTATTTTAATTGTTATTATTTTATTATTATTATTGTCATTATTATTTTATTAGTATTATTATAATTGTCATTATTATTATTTTTATTATTATTATTGTAATTATCATTATTTTATTAATATTATAATTATCATTATTATTATTTTATTATTATTATTATTATTATTTTAATTGTTATTATTTTATTATTATTATTTTAATTGTTATTATTTTATTATTATTATTATTGTCATTATTATTTTATTAGTATTATTATAATTGTCATTATTATTATTTTTATTATTATTATTGTAATTATCATTATTTTATTATTATTATAATTGTCATTATTATTATTAATTTATTATTATTATTTTAATTGTCATTATTTTATTATTATTATTGTCATTATTGTTTTATTAGTATTATTATAATTGTCATTATTATTATTTTTATTATTATTATTGTAATTATTATTATTTTTTATTATAATTGTCATTTATTATTATTGTAATTATCATTATTTTATTATTTTATTATTATTATTATTGTAATTATCATTATCATTATTTTATTATTATTATTATTATTATTATCATTTATTATTATTATATTATAAATTGATATCAATATTTTATTATTTTATTATTATTATTATTATTATTATTATTATTGTTAAAAAAATTAAAATAATTTATTATTTTACTAATTCTCACTATTACTACTCCAAATGTGTAATCCAAACAACATTTTCACTAACCTAGATAGCACAAAATTAGCACTAACTATCAATATTTTATTATTATTTATTATGTTTGGATTGCACATTTGGAGTAGTGATAGTGAGTTAATAAATAATAAATTATTTAAGTTTTTTTAACGATAATAATAATAATAAAATATTGATATCAATTTATAATATATAATAATACAATAATAATAAATGATAATAATAATAAAATAATGATAATTACAATAATAATAATAATAAAATAATGATAACTACAACAATAATAATAAAATAATAATAATAATAATAAATTAATAAAATAATGATAGTTACAATAATAATAATAATGACAATTATAATAATACTAATAAAATAATAATGACAATAATAATAATAATAAAATAATGACAATTAAAATAATCATAATAAAAATAAAATAATAATAATGACAATTATAATAATACTAATAAAATAATAATGACAATTAAAATAATAATAATAATTATTATTATTATAATAATAATAAAATAATGATAATTACAATAATAATAATAAAATAATGACAATTAAAATAATAATAATAATAATATTAAATAATAATAATATCAAGATGATGATTACAATGTAATAAAATAATAATTTTGCTAACCATGACATGTGCTAATTTGCTAATCCTACCATTTTGTTGGATTAGCAAAATAGTACTAACCAACACTACTCACAACTTACTAATTCATGTTTGGATCACATTTTTGTGTGGATAACAACCCTTATCCATGGTTAGTGTTATTTTTGGTGATCCAAACACGCCCTTAGATAGCAAAAAATAACCACTATTTCAACCACTAATCTAAATAGCACTATTTTTGCACTAACCATGACATGATCTAAAGACAAATATAATTTCACCAAGCAAATAAACAACATAATAGAGTAAACAAACTATAATCTACAAATACAATTTAAAGAATAAAACATTATTGTTTAAACAAGGAACAAAAAAAACAATATTACCAACCGAGCAACTGAGACGCTGTGATTCTGAGAAGGTCGAACGATAAAGGAGGGTGTTGTTATGATTTTGAGAAGGGTGAACATCAGAGGAAGATGAAGAAGGGCGAGTGCAAAGAGAGGGGGCGTCGTGTGAGGGATGGAGAGAGGAAGAGCGTCACTGTGCCAGGCGAGTCGAGTCAGATGAGTTGCAAAATCACTTCGAGACAGAAGAGCTACGTCGAGAAGAGGAGTCGCGATTCGCATCAAGAAGGGAAGAAATAACTAGCTAGGGGGAAGTGGATCACTAGATGAGTCCTTGCATTTTTAGAGATGGGCTCTTGTATTTTTTTTCTTTTTACAATTCAGTCATATACAAAGTAATTTTTTTCCAGCTAGGGTCATGGATCCACCAAGACTAGTATAGCTCCGCCTCTTGATGCGACATACAATCTGATTGTTACTTTGTGAAGTATCATAATCTCACTCAATATAAAAAAATATATAAACACTCAATAAAAAATTAATACAAAATATAAAAAATAAATACCACTAAATATTGCCTCACTCAATATAAAAAATAAATATAAAATCACGAAGGCTACAATGTTCATTTTTCTACTATATTCGTTTTTTTTATTGCTCTTTGTTTCACAATTCCAATTATCATGCATTGCCAAACATAAATGTAATATTGAGAAATGTGATACAATTCTACTACACTTTTGTTCCACATTTCGCCGAAACAAATCTCCATATTGCAAATCACACAGTGCATAATATTTGCAGGCCTGCAACACTCACAGTTGTAGAAAATAAATCCATTATCATGTGTTAATGTATCTATTGATACAATATATATCTAGGATACGTTTGGTATGACAAGTTTCTTCCGAAATTAGATTGAATATAGTTATTCTAGAATAAACTCTATTCTACTTAATTCCATTTTTATTTGATAACAATAGTTAGAAAGAAGGGACATTTGCGTGAGTGAGAGAGAAAGCAATAAAAAAATATGAAAAAATAAATATTTGAGCTATCTATCGAAAGAGCACTTTTTCATCAAATTTTTGAAAAAAATTTATTTCACTTAAATCCACTTGAGTCCACTAATGTTTGGTACATTTTCTTTTGATATTGTTCTTCTTCCATCTAATTTCGAAAGAAGGGCACACCTTAATGATTTTAATTGACAATTGAATTATAGTATTCTATATTGAAGTTTAAATAAAATCACATAGATTAGAAAAATAAGGACATATAATATTCCTCTCGGAAAAACTATAGAAATCTCATCCACCTCAAAAATAAAATGAAATGAATTGAATATATTAAAATTTCGTGCCGTCCGAACTTAAGCTCGCATGAATTGCCGATTGCGTATAGGAAATTTACACCAGCCAGGTGCTTGGATAAAATCTAGACCGTTCAAAGCCCTCGTGAACATTTTCCAAGCAGATTTCAATTTTTGTTTTTCGGCGATAGAGTGGAGCGAGAAAGTGAGCCGACTGAGGGAGGTGGAAAACAAAACCCTAGAACCAAAACCTTCTTCATTCTTCCCTTCTCTAAACGCGTGGTAGAAAGCGAGGCGGGAAACTTCAATCGTCTCCGCCATGATCTGCGCAAGTAAGTTCTCTTCTCCTTGTGTACTCCCCCTCGTAGCTCAAACCTAAGTAAGATATCTCTTAATTTCTGGTGTTTATATTTGATTTTGCCTGATTTTGCTTGTTATTTTGGTAGTATCTGGCGAAGCGCCAGAGGATCCGGTGGTGTCGAAGAAATCCGGGCTTCTCTTTGAACGACGCTTGATTGAGCGCTATATTCAGGTTTGTTTTCACAGCTTTCCATCCCTCCCCACCAAAAATGTGGAAAAAGGAGGAATTATAGGTGTGAATCTGTTCCTGAAGATCAATATTTTAACTTCCATTGAAATTTAGTATGTTGGTGCATTCCATGAAGTTACATTTCGTTTTCTTTAATTTTAATATAAGTTCGTTAATTACGAGAACTTTGAAGTGGAAGCTTTAGTGAGCAGTGAAGGTTTTTGGAGAAGTTGATATTTGAAGTTCTGACCTGTCATAAAAATGTGGAAGTAATTTGTGGTGTTTAACATCCTCAGGAGATGTTCATTGTTTATCTAGTCATGTTGCTGTCTGGCTAGTGTTCCTTTAATATTTGGTGATGTTAGCATTGTCATTTAAAAATTTAGTATTTAATAAGTATTGTATTTAATGAGTACTGCAATTTAAATCTCAAATCACATATCTTGGTATTTGTAATTTCAAAAAGTCTTTAAGGTCCTTCTGATGAAGATTTCAAAACTTTTTTTCGGGATGCCAGGATCATGGGAGATGTCCTGTTACCAAGGAGGAGCTCTCCATGGATGATATAGTGCCTGTCAAGACCAATAAGGTATGGCATGCTTCTGAATGTGTCATTTTGAATAATTTAACAATTTCATTCATTAGCTACACTTATTGCTAGAAGAGATAAAGGACAATGAAGTAAGAACTCATCTCTTTTCCATTCAATGGCAGTTCCATTTGCTTGGGATAGCTTACTGTGAAATACATGATATTTTGCAATTGATTTTTATAGGAAAAACATGACCCTTTGGTGATTTTTTAGTTAAAACATTTTCTTTGTACCTTTGAATTGAATTATTGAATAACAAACATTCTTGTCTGATTAGACCACTGGTAGTTATGTTCTATTAATTTGATCATTGTTGTAACTTGATGAACTCAGTAACTCGTTTATCTATTTCTTTTTTAATATGTATTTATAGACTGTGAAGCCAAGACCACTTCAAGCTGCCAGTATTCCAGGACTTCTTGGCATGTTCCAAAATGTATGGATTTGTTTATGCATATAACATTTTGGGAAAAGCTAAAAATTGCTTAGGAAAAATCGGCAGATTTTTGCCTACCAATGCGAAAGCAACCCATTGCTGGAAAAAAAACAGAAGTCTCGACCCTTCAGTGAAAATTGAAGTGTCAACCATGGAGACTATAATTGTCAATCCTGTAAAATTTTATTCCAAAAAATTTAAGTGTCAACCCATCTGAAAACAATGTCAACCCTGGGTGAAAATCTGACAATAATATCCTGGCCAATATTTAGCAAGCCGCTGATATTTTAAATCATAGACCATGCGAAATAGCAGTTATTCAACTTCAACGACCTTGTTATTATTTTCTCATAGCTTTCTTTTTGGAATCTGTACTCTCTCAAAAGTTGATTCCTGTCTTTGAACTATTGCACCTGCCTTTGTCAACTGAATATGCAAATGCCAGTTGATAGTTTTAAATCCTTTCCTGACCTGTCCAGGGAATTTGACATTTTCTTATCATTTTGATTGTATTTACAATGTATATGCGCGTGCAATATACAAGTAGCTTTCATTTAGTTTTTATTTGTAAGTTTGTTTTCCATTATTTTATGCAGGAATGGGATGCTCTGATGTTATCGAATTTATCGATGGAGCAACAACTGCACACGGCAAGGCAAGAGCTAAGCCATGCTTTATACCAGGTATATTTCTTAGGTCATCTAATTCTGTGTGATCACAGAAAATGTGATGTTTTAAGTTACATTTTAAGTATGATTCTCTTGTTAAATTGCTTTCTTTTGTTGTTTGAATTGGAGTGGTTAGAATATTTGGATTAATGCTAGGTACCAAATACTAATAGTTTATTTTTCATCTCTTTATAGCATGATGCAGCATGCCGAGTCATAGCAAGGCTAAAGAAAGAGAGGGATGAGGCTAGGTCACTTCTCTCACAAGCTGAAAGACAAATTCCTGCAGCAGCTGCACTTACCTTGTCTAATGGAAAGAGAGGTATCTTCCTTTTTCTGTTGGAATGATAACCCTGAGGTTATATGCATATATAGTCAGAACCAGTGAATTTAGTATCTTGCGATTCATGATGAGATAGATACTCAACCCCATTGATGCATATTGTACCTTTGTATCGAAGTGCAAATGAATTGTGAGAATCGGATTGAGTCACTGGAGCGACATGCAAATAGATATGTATTGTATGATATGGCTGATTCTCTTTTAATTGGTCCAAAATCAATTTTTATGTCTCAATTCCAAAACTATTCAGAGTGCTTGTTGGTTTGCACCTGTGTGTGACTCTTCTTTTTTTACAATCTGTTGGGCGAAAACTATAGAATGAAAGACAGCTGAGTGAAATAAGTTTGTTTTCACAGTTTTTAATTTTAGTTGTTGTATTATTAATTGGAACCTTCGAGGGGGAAATGAGAAAAATGGAGGACGACCTGAATGATGGGGTTGTGGGATAGTTAGGTAAGGAATGAGGCATGGGCCACAGTTCTTTTTCTTTTCTTTTCGGTCCTTTTTGATATATTTTTTCTTTTATTATTGAACCTAAGCACAATTTTTATCAAGTTCAGGATCCAAAGTTATTCTTATTGCACATAAATGGTCATTTTGTTAAATCAAGTATCTTAATTTTAAGTAAATATCTTAATTTAAGTAAACATATTATTAATTTAGAATTTAGATTTAAGAACATAATAGGTAGATTTATGGGACACTAGTTAGCTTTTATAAATTATTAAGAGCACAATAGGTAGTTACGAGTGGGACACTAGTTAGCTTTTATTAGATTAATTAAAGTATGGAATATGTACTGGACTACTGGCATTGTGTTAGTGTATAAGAACTAATGTAATTTCAAAAGTTTGTGATAGTTGTAGGAATTTTTCGTGATTTGATATATTAGATCAGATATAATAGGAGTTTCACTCAAATGTCTTGTTCAAACATATAGTTGCTTTGTGCTAATGTACCACAAAAATAGAGTTTGATATTTTAAGGATTTTCATATATATTTTCCCATTCAATTTATGTTAGGAGCTATATTAGTTGTCCTGGCTCTCTTCAAGGCTGGATTTGTGTATCTTAACAATACGATACATGATATAATTTCTAATGCAATGATTCACGATACGCTATACGATTCAACATCATTGTTTGGAACAATGTTATAAGCTCCTCCAAATCATGATTTTTTTGTTATGCAGCTTGGAAAAAGTTTGAGCTTTGCAACAACACCAAAGCATTTAGTCCCGAACAAGTTGGGGTAGGCTAGAGATGAAACCCCAATAAATTGGGTTTCTTTTCCATGATCATGGCTGATTTTTTTACTTGGCTCACCAAGCCTATCACAACCCCCCTGTCCTTTCTTGGGACAAGCTATGTAAAGAAACTACATAGGTGGAGTTATACAAAGAACTAAGTGGCCCTTGCCTGTTAAGTATTGTTTGGGAACAATGGTTAGAGATGATGTATTCCACTTGTTTTTCAAAGGGACATGGGTGATATTTATTTTCATTTAACAGGTCTAATATTCTAATGTTTCTGGTAACATATGAAATTAGATGAAATGTTCATGCGTATGTGCGTTTGTTTGTGTCTTGCATTGGATATTTTGAAGACTTTGTTTTATTGTGCTTATTACAGCTGCAGAAGATGAGGTGGGTCCTGATGGTAAGAAAATTCGACCTGGAATTGATTCAGCTACTGTTGATGAGCTTGCAGAGTACAATAAGATGCTTTCTGCTCAGCGTAAGCAGCGTGAGGTAATGCTTCCTTTTCTGACACTCTTTACTGCTTAGTACTTTTACACTCTTGACTGCTTAGTATTTGCGCTGCTTGCTTGAAATTGATTTTTCATGTTATGTTTTGCTTTCTCTATTGTTAGATACCTGCAACTCTGGCACCGATAGATGCATTGGAGAGGTACACACAGATTTCCAGTCATCCCCTTCACAAAACAAATAAGCCTGGCATTTTATCAATTGATATTCATCCTTCAAAGGTCAGTTTATGCACCTCTTTTAATGTACTTGTAAGGTTCTTTTGTACATGTTCTGGTTTTTCTGGTTTAAGCAATGGATAATTTGACAACAGGATATAATAGCAACGGGGGGTGTTGATACAAATGCTGTGATATTTGATAGAGCTTCAGGCCAGATATTGTCAACACTAACTGGTCACTCAAAGAAGGTCCGTTATCTTTCACTTGTATTATGTCTATTAATAGCTGGTTGATTATTATTTAAGAAAATATTAAATGACAACTCTCTATTTGTGACAAATCATAGCATCACTTTATGTTACATTTGATAAATCAAGTTTCAAATTTTAAGAACACAATTTGAACATTGACCTTGCGTAATATCTTGGAGTATTTGTTTATAAAGTTTGAAAATTTGATATCATTTGATACCGGAACAATCGGTGAAAAAGTTCATCAGACAGAATTGGTTCAATCTCCAAACCAAGATTGATATGTACATCTTGGACTCTAACTTAATAAACTCTTAAATGCAATAAATTTTGGTACATGTGTTATTATTTGTAATATTGAACAAGATCAATGGTTCACTTTAGTGATTTTGAATCACAAAACTAAAGGGAAAAACTTGGGTACTCCGGAGATGGGTACAATAGGTACTCCCAGTCACTCTGGCCCCTTCCAATACATCAAAATTCACATCATACATCAAGATCGAACGGTCTGGAATGACTGGAGTACCCTGTGTGTACCCAAGTTTTTCACAAAACTAAATTATTGATATAATAAAAAAAATTCTGTTATGATGAGTCATCAAAATTGTTTTATTTCAATCTCTGTTATTTGTATTTCTCTTAGCCTTTATGACTTCATTATATCAACTCTTGTGTAGATTACGAGTTTGAAGTTCGTTGGCCGGGATCAGCTTTTCATAACTGGATCAGCAGATAAGGTACACTGATGTTTCATATTTAATTACTACTGTTTGTGGTCCGTGAACAGAGGGGAAGTTTTTTGACTAGATAGATTAGTGTGTTTTCTGTCATTCTTGTATCATTTATCCCACGGACAAAATTGCATGATCAAGTCTGAGTGGCAAGTCTAAATAGTCTAGTTTTTATTTATTTGAATTGTAAAATTAGTAGGCCGAATTTAGAGTATCATTTGATTGAATCCTGATGGGATCTATTATTGTTAGATCGATAGAAAACACCCATTGAGCTAGATCTGTTTTCTAGTTATTATGAGAACAGTCCTTGGGTAGGTGATTTATCAAGGAATGAGTTTAGTCCACCTTATTGACTAATTACTTAGGCTGTGCTCAAGCTCTTAATTTAGGGAGGGAAGGGAGGGAAGTAAATTAGGTAAAAAAAAGTGTTACTTGCTCCAGAAATGCTAACGGAAGGAAGGAAGAGGTCTCTGAGGTTAAATCTTTCCTCAAAACAATGAATTTTGTTACCCTTCATTGGAGAGTAAATCTTTCCTTCCATTCTCTTCCCTCCCTTCCCTTTCCTTTTTTTTCTGCCTGGAGCAGACCCTTATAGGAGTGTGATGTTATCTTTTTTTCTTCATTCGATTCATTTTATTTTTCTTCAATTTTTTTCCTTGATCTGTATTTAAGTCTACTTAGAGCCTAATCTTGCAAAATATAACTATGATGTTTTAAAAGATTGGAATGCTTTTCATTGGGTAATTTTCTCTAATCCCTCTGTTTTGCTCACTCTCAAACCTGAGCAGTTTCTCTCTGCACACACACACACACACACACACACACAGAGTCCGTCTTTTACTAAACCTAGCAGTACTCAACCTCTTAAGATCCTCTTGGCATCTCACAGGTATCAAAAATTAAAAGTGTCAGACATATGAAACGTTCATTTGTGGGGAATGCAAAGTTGAATGTATTGTTATGTTTTCAAGAGAAATTTATATGTAGTTGATGCTTGATAAATTCTCTTCATCTGAATAAGCTTAGAACAATGTGTGCAGACTGTTCGACTTTGGCAAGGAACTGATGATGGAACATACAACTGTGCCCACGTATTGAAGGACCACACTGCAGAGGTAAGAGGTTGAGTGAAGTACACTCCTGTCAGATGACCCCTGATCTGGTATTCTGAAACTCATCTTGGTTCATTAAATCAGGTACAAGCTGTGACTGTCCAGGCAACCAAGAAGTATTTCGTGTCAGCTGGCTTGGATAATACTTGGTGCTTTTATGATCTCTCTACTGGCACTTGCCTCAAGCAGGTATCCCCTATTCTCTTGAACCTCTCTGAAGCTTTATCTTTACTTGTTTTACATATGTTCTACTTGCACATAATATGACAGGTAACCGAGCCATCACAAGAGGGGTATACAACAGCTGCTTTTCATCCTGATGGTCTGATCCTTGGCACTGGTACATCTGAATCACTCGTCAAAATTTGGGATATTAAGACCCAGGTACTACCTTGTATATTTTGGGTTATGGATCGTGTTCAGTTGTCCTGTGATGGGTTTGAATTAGCAACTTTTATGCCAGTGTGGTAAAGTGGCCAATAAATTTTGATACATGTACTACCTTATGAAACCAGTGTTTCCATGTTTTAGGACACTTAAATTGTTCAATTATTAACATGTATGTCTGTAGCAGAAAGAATGTCAGTTCAACCATTACAATGTAAAGATAGCTTATATTTACAAAAAAACTAACTTGACAACCATGAAGAACAATAAATTGGTTATTAAAAGAAAAGAAAAAACATGAAAAAGCAGTTATTTCTGTAGATTGGCATCAGATTTCATGAAACTTGAAGCTAATCGGTCTTCCGTTGAGATTTGAGTGATGGAAAATTCATCTAACCTTTAAGTGATACTTAGTGACCAATCAATTCTCAACATGCACAACCTATCTTAACTATGGGAGTGTATCTGCAGTTGTACCTTTTTTTCCTGAACTTGATGACTTTTTAGTGCATTATCAAGTAAGATTGGCTTGTCATATATTACTTCCCTGTAACGTAACGTCCAAGGAAGATGAGATGATCATATTCCATGAATAGGATAGAAGAAAATACTAGCACAATTCAATTATAATCCTTAAATATAAACAAATTTTAGCAGAGTCTATGTACTACAATTTCGAATAAATTAAACAAGTTCACAAGTAGAAAATCATGTTAAAAGAGAATATGGCTCCACTATATGTAGTTGAGTCCAAAATTTTATGCATCTAGTGGATAATTACTGCTGACCTAACTATTGGATTCACACTATAATTTCTGTATTGTTGAATCTTGCTAAGTAGCACAATACTGTAGCTTTGTGGTTGTGGCAATTGACTGTTTACATCTCGTCATGTTAGAATGTGATTATATGCTCTCTTTCTTCTGTTGATTACTAGAATTTAATTCTCTGTAGGCTTTTGTCACCAACTTTGAAGGTCACTCAGGGCCAGTCACAGCCATGTCCTTCTCAGAAAATGGTTATTTTCTTGCGGTAGGTATCCATGTGCTTTTAAAGTTAACATTCTATATCACATTTTGTTGCAATTGCAACAAATATGATTGTATTCTCGAATATAATACATTCAACATTGTTGCAAATAACAGTCACCGTACAACATGATGGGCATGTGATATTATGTTGTCAATAACTTGATTGCAGGCTCAAATTAATCATAATGATAGAAATCATGGAGATGTGAGATGTTAAATGAACTGTGTTTTTTGGGTTTGTAATTATGTTACTCTTAATCCAGACTGCAGCATCTGATGGTGTCAGGCTTTGGGATCTTCGCAAATTGAGAAACTTCAGAACATTTTCTCCATATGATGCTGATACGCCAACAAACTCAGGTATGATCTTTAGTGATGGATGGTGGATATGAATACTATGTGACCTTTTCGTATTGTATTGTATATCTTCCAGTTAATATAGTAGTGTACAACTAAAGCTGTCTTTTTTTTTCAGTGGAGTTTGACTTCAGCGGGAGTTATCTTGCTATTGCTGGCTCAGACGTTAGGTAATTCCTTGCACTTGGACAATTGTTGATTGTCGCGAGTCAAGTTTAACTTCCACTGTGAATAGCAAAATAGTAATTCTGACATTCATTTATATCAGGGTTTACCAAGTTGCTAATGTAAAGCTGGAGTGGAACCTCATCAAAACATTCCCTGATTTATCTGGCACAGGTGGAGGCCAAAATCTAATTGGTTTCTTTTTCCCATCTTCTTCCAAGGCTTTTTTAGTTCTAACTGACAACCCTTGCTGCTCTTTTTTTTTTCGTCTGGATAGGCAAATTGACTTCAGTCAAATTTGGAACTGATGCGAAGTACATGGCCGTGGGGTCCATGGACCGTAACCTCCGCATTTTTGGTCTCCCTGGAGATGAGACTGACAACCAAGTTGCAGAAATGGAATAAGAGTGGAACATTTGAGTCTGCACGTACTTGAAACTGAATGCTAATGATTAAATTGCGCAACATTTGAGTCGCATTTCATTGCATCAATGTGCTACATGAAATCATTCTGATGGCGTGAAAGTAGGCACTGTACAACAATCTTTCTTTCTAAAGTGTTAGTGAGATAGTTTAGAATGCAATACTGTTTAGGCAGATCTTATGAGCGCTTTGTTGTATTTTAGTAGGAATTGGAAATTTGCTGTCTTTGTAAGTCTTTATTAGCCCCCTATGGGGGTAGTTAATTACTTAATTTGTAGTATTTACCATTTTGCTTTTGAAAAATTTCACCAATTTTTTATTGCATGTTTTGGTGCATGAGAATGCACATTTGTGTTGTTGCTTTATTTATATGCATGAGAATGGCATTAACTATGAAAAAAAACTTACAATGACAGATTGTCAGATTCGCTTTTTTTCAAAAAAATAAAATAAAATATAAGGAATACAGCGATTCTTTCCACCTGAAGTGGTGACGCTGAGGAAAATATTGGTCTAATATTTTAGTTCAAACAGTAATATTAAAACAAATAAATATGTATAGTACATCTCATCTCGTACAATGTGGCTATACATGTTTAATTTGTTCAATAAATTGATATTTAAGTTGCTTAATAATTTTTTCATATCAAAATCTTATAGGAATTTTAGAGTTTTTTGTTATTTTTTAAATATTTTTTAAAAATAATTTAGAAATTGTACTTTTATAGTACTAAATCTGAATTGTTCTTAAAAAATATTTAAAAATAGTAAGAAAGCTCTAAAAATCACGAAATATTATTTCCTACAATATTTTATATGAAAAATTTATTGAACAACTTAAATTTATATTTCTTGAGCTATATATATATATATATATATATATATATATATATATATGCATAATTAAAGAACTAAACGAGACTGCTTCCACCACTGGTTGCTATTTCTTTATTTTGTTTCTTATTTTCTGTTTAAATTTCTTGACTGAGATGCTGAATTGATTGTTGCTGAACATTTAATTTTGTTTTGTTCCATCTTTTTGTATGTTTTTTTCAACTCTAATTGAGGGCTGAGATTTTGAGAGACGAGAAAACTGGATCAGTCTGCATACATGAAGGGTTAATGGATCTTGCAGCCAATTTTTTTTTACCAGGTTTGTTATCTTATCTTTTGTTTGTTAATTGTAACCAATCAATTAAACCTTTTTATTATCTTGCTTTATAGTGCTTGATGCTAAAATTGATTGACTCGACATGCAATATTTAACCCTATGAAATTTACTGCCATGGTGCATGTTAGCTGTCTTGTCATGTTTTATGAACTAAATATTCTCACTATTAAAAGGGTAAACTTGGAATTTGGTTGCAATATGTTTATGCATCTTTGTTCATAGACAGTTCCATTTATGTAGGCATGCAAGTACTCAGCAAAAACTTCAAACAAGGAGAAACGATTGAAGGAGCATCCTGCCACTTCAATACATGGTCTCTTAAAAGGTTCCTATATCAGAATTTTATTTTTAAAATGAAAATACTCTAATTTGAGTGTTGTCTAATGGGCAGGTTAATGAGTTTTTCTTAAATAGTAGTTTGAGCAATGCAAATTGATATTTTTCTGTTAACTTGCAAGATCACTGAGAAAATTAACTATAGATTTAACTGCAGATGGTTATGTATGATAGAAAATTGATTTCATAAAAAAAGGAAGATTTATCTCAAAAGAGCTTAATGCGATGGTCAGCGTGAAATTTGCTGATAAAAAGATATGAAGGGATCATCAGGTAAGAAGAACAAGGCACACAAATCTGGAATATGAGATGGAAAATAGTTGTCTTCATCAAAAAAAATTTTATTTAGAGGCGCCATGGGAGCTAGAATATATAGGTTGGATAACACATGTAACCCTGCAGATGGTTATGTATGATAGGAGAATATCATTGGATATGAGTAGGAATAACATGCTGGTGAATTCTTTCTTTCTTTAACACTTTTATACCCTTTGTGCAAGAATAATGTCTTAGTTGATGTAAAGTAAGATTTATCAATTTGATCATCAATTCTTTTCTAGTTTTTCCATTGTGACTTCTTCTGTACTCTGTAACAAATTAGTGAATCCTACATAAACATATCAAATTAGTTATAGACTTTTAGGTGAAAATTTGGACTACAATAGCATAAAAAACAAACAACAATTATGCTAAAACTTGCGACCGGATAATCCTTGTCTATGACAAGATGTTGATCTCACTAAGGTTTCATAATGTTAGCACTAAAGAAAGCCAAAGCCTGACTACCTGCGACCGTGCTGATGTCATCTGTGACCAGCATGACGTCAGCAGGACGCATCTGCGAGGAGCGATTGGCGACCAGACCAAGTGCGACAAATGCTCATAGCAGATGGGCAACTGCGACCGAATATAGACCATCAACGACCAGAAAACCGATCAGATAGTCATTTTTACTGTAGTGATTACTAGACAATATTGCATTCTAGAACAACCACAACAATAATCCCACTTGAAGAAATAAGGCATATAGTACACCAACATATATAAACACAATCATATCGTACGTACTAAAATGTCAATGAGGCCAGGAAGAATAACTCTCACTCTTGAGTATCTTCGGAGTGTTGTGTACAGAACACTCCGAGAGGACTCAAGACTAGAGGCCCTCTTTATAGATCACACTATTTTTATTTTATATTATTTAGGGCATTTTCCAAAAGATTCGCAACTTTAGTCCTACTACGGATATAAAGTTGGAACATTTAACATATATATAGGCAACCTTTTGTTGAAATGTCATGACCAGGTCAAGAGAACATGTTGGCTCATTTAGTTTCCTAGAATATGGCCATGCTCGATAATTCGCCCGATTATGTTCTAAGAAGATAAATGAGCAAACTTCGCTCGACAAGGGTCAATCATCTCTTTAAGCCTACAATACATCTTTGGATACAATTGCAGGCTCAGAGGGGGAGATGATATTGAAAGTTTTGATGCTTCGAAAGCAAGGAATAAAACAAAATTTTATTCATCTCAAAACAAATGATCTAGCTATTATAAGTGTAAAGACAATATTTATTTGCCTAAATAATTAGAGAATAATATTAGACCTTATGATTTGATCTCCAAATCAAATCGAGTAGGGTTGTCTATGCCTTGTTTCGTTGGTTGTGCTTAGCTCGTCAACCGTCGAGCCTCCTTAGATATCCACCGAAAGATTAAAGAAACACTTGTATCTCTAAGGCTAGTAAGAGAACAACAAGTGGTACCTTAATTCTAGTTTCAAAACCTTCTTCAAAATTTCAGAAATTTTAATGGAGTTTTTGTCTCAACACATGAGAGAAAAATTAGGAGAGAGAGAGACACAAATTTCAGCCAAGAAGTTCATAAACTGAAATTCTGACCTTTTTGTATTAAATCTGTCATAACTCTTTGTAAGTAACTCCAAATGACTTCAAACTTGAACCTTTGGATTCTAGACTCAAAGGACTTCAATTTTCATAGGTCATACGTTCAGAATGGTTGAGGTTTTCCCTTTCAAAATCTTGTTTAAAGTTACCTCAAAAAACTGTCCAAAAATTTATCTCCCCTTTATTGAAATTGATTAGGTTTAATGATATACTTCAATACTCTTTTAATTATATCATTATTAATCAATTATTCCCAACAATTTTATGGCCTATATTTGATCTTTGGTCTTAAACATATTAATCATATTAATATTTAATTAAGTCCACAATCCCATATATTAAAATACCAACATATAAATTAATATCCAATGTTAATTTATATGCATCTCTCATGTGTCAAAAGCCATTTAAAATATGTCACACATACTTTAAATATTACTAGGATTATTTACAACATTTTCTTTTAATCTTTCATATGGTGTGACCCTATGGGATCCCATCATTGTGGCAATGAAACTAAACATTTTAATTTCATAAATCAATGATACAACTAGCCATGATATATTGATTACCCAAATGATGTAGATGAAATAGCACAATGCAAAATCATGATCCTGTAATATTAAAATATTATTGTGTCAATTCCTTGTCTCATGATATCAAAATAATTGCAAGGTAGGAATGTGTCATCCTTGCTAACTATTCTTTCTTGATTTTCTAAAGTTTAATTATGATATGATTAACATATAATCATATTGCATGCCCATAATACAAACTTTATCAAGGGGCCCAGAGATATCATCATCTATATCATGTATAGAGGACAATGGTATCTTGATGCGTATAGTTCCTCCGCACAAGTTATAAACATTACAGTAACTGTCTATATAACTCATAGTTAAAGTGAGCGTTGGACAGTACCAACGATGTATATTTCTTATGTAGGAAATATAAACATCTCAACCCTAGAATTCATGACACAAATGAAATATCAATGACATGTAACACAATCCACGTGATATTTCATTTTTGGGTCTGTCTAGTGCTATACATCTCGATGTATACACCTGTGTGATTAGCATTGACAACTCTTTGTCATATGATCTGTAGAATGTGATCATCATCTAATCCGACACACTGGTCTTATATTGGTCAATTAGTGTTCCTTGCTAATTATCAAGATCAAAGACTTTTAAGAGTAATTATATTTATTTCATTGGTGGAATTCTACAATCCAGGTCATCAACCCAGATAATCCACAAAATATAATAACTCAAGGAACAAAATGCTATAATCATTCACTAATAAACTAAATAATCAAACATATGATTTGGGTCTAGAACACCAACACTAACAATCTCCCACTTGAACTAGAGCCAATCATATTAACTCTAAACAAGTAAAGAGTACAAATCATCACATGAATGTAAACTCAAAACCAGTCACTCATATGCCTAATACCCATCGAAGAGGCATGTATGAAGTGTTAGCCTGCCCTAGAGGCCTTGTTAGTGGATCAGCTGTGTTCGCTTCTGTGTCCATCCTACAAACCTTAATATCTCCACGATTGATAATCTCGCAGCTGAGATGATATCGTCGTAGAACATGCTTTGACTTTTGGTGTGATCTTGGCTCCTTTGCCTGTGCAATTGCTCCATTGTCACAATAGAGCTCAATTGGACCTTCGGCACTAGGCACCACACCAAACTCGGAGATAAACTTCTTAATCCAACATACTTCTTTTGCTGCTTTTGAGGCAGCAATGTATTCAGCCTCAGTGGTTGAATTAGCTGTGGTTTCCTGCTTGGAACTTTTCCAGCTTACAGCACCACCATTGAGGATAAATACATATCCTGATTGTGATCGAGAATCATCAGAATCAGATTGGAAACTAGAATCAGTGTAACCCTTTACAACTAGCTCAGTTTTCCCTCCGTACACAAGGAAGCTCTCTTTTGTCCTTCTCGGATATTTAAGGATACTCTTCACTGCTCCCCAATGAGCCATGCCGAGATTTGTTTGTTATCTACTTGTTATGCTTAAAGCATAAGAAATATCAGGACGAGTGCATATCATAGCATACATGATGGAACCTATGGCGGAAGCATACGGTATCCTACTCATGCCATCTAGCTTACCAGGTGTTGAAGGACACTGGGTCTTGCTGAGGTGAACGCCATGTGACAAAGGCAAGAATTCACGCTTGGAGTTCTCCATGCTAAACCTCTTTAGCACCTTATCAATATATGTGCTTTGACTTAGTCTAATAAGTTTCTTGGATCTATCTTTATAGATTCTAATTCCAAGCACATAAGCAGCCTCGCCCAAATCTTTCATTGAGAACACCTTCATCAATAAAGACTTGACAGATCTCATAAGGGAGATGTCATTCTTAATGATAAGTATGTCATCTACATACAAGACTAGGAATATAATTTAGCTCCCACTCACTTTCTTATATACACAAGGTTATTCATTGCACTTGACAAAATCAAACTCTTTGATCTCTTTGTCAAAGCGAATATTCCAACTCTTTGATGCTTGCTTCAATCCATATATGGATCATTGAAGTTTGCATACCTTTTCAGCATTGTTTGGATCTACAAAACTCATAGGTTGTGTCATATACACAAGTTCCTCTAAATCACCATTTAGAAAAGCGGTTTTGACATCCATTTGTCATATTTCATAGTCATAAAATGTGGCCAATGCAAAAGAATCCTGATAGACTTAAACATAGCAACATGTGAGAAAGTCTCGTCATAATCAACTCCATAAATTTGACGATAATTTTCGCAACCAGTCGTGCTTTGTATGCAGTCAAGTTTCCATCCATGTCAGTCTTTCTCTTAAATACCTACTTGTTCTCAATGGGTTTGATCCCTTGAGGTCGATCAACCAAGTCCCATACATGGTTGTCATACATGGATTTTATCTCAATTTTCATGGCTTCTAGCCATTAATTGGAGTCGGGCCTATCCATCGCTTCATTATAGGTCATGGAATCTTCGGTATCCAATACCGTCATCTCATGAAGACCCATGTACCTCACAGGTGCATGGACTGTCCTTGAGGATCTTCGTAGGACGGGCTCCGTAGCCTCTTTAACGAGGTTCTTCCACATGCTCTTGTGGAACGATCTCTTCTACAGGCTGCGCCTCTGAATTTTGAGGTAAAGGTTGAACTTCTTCCTCAACTAATTGAGGTATGAGTCCTGCCCTGCTTCCACTAGCCTCAGTATCTACCACTAAAGGTTCATGGTCGCTCTCTTGACTTTCTTCAAGAGATATCTCATTCTCATTATTACTTCTTGAGAGAAACTCTTTCTCTAAGAATACCGCATGCCGAGCAACAACAACTTTGTTCTCGGATGGATAATAGAAGTAATATCCTCGAGTTTCTTTAGGATAACCTATAAAGTAACACTTGTCTGATTTTGGTTCAAGCTTGTCAGATATCAACATCTTGACATATGACTGACATCTCCAAATTTTAAGAAAAGACAAGTTTGGAATCTTTCCAACCCATATCTCATATGGTGTCTTCTCAATAGACTTTGATGGAACCCTGTTTATAATAAAAGCGGCGGTTTCAAGCGCATAGTCCCAAAGGTTTATTGGCATATTAGTTCGATTCATCATGGAATGAACCATATCTAGCAAAGTTATGTTCCTCCTTTTGGATACGCCATTCCATTGTGGCGTTCCTAGAGGTGTGAGTTGTGAAGCAATTCCACACTCTCTATTATAAGCTTGGAACTGCTGACTCAAGTACTCGCCTCCTCGATCGGATCAAAAGACTTTAATCTTCTTACTAAGTTGGTTCTCAACTTCATTTTTGAATTCTTTTAACTTTTCAAAGGACTCAGATTTGTGCTTCATTAAGTAGACAACCCGTATCTACTTAAATCATCAGTAAATGTGATGAAGTATTTAAAACCTCCTCTAGCACAAGTGCTCATAGGACCACATACATCACTATGTATAAGATCTAATAAGTCACTTGCCCTCTCACCTTGACCGGTGAAAGGTGCTTTGGTCATCTTACCAACCAAACAAGATTTGCATGTGTCCATTGAATCCAAATCAATGTCACCAAAAAGTCTTACTTCTTGTAATTTTTAATGCGACTCTCGTTTATATGACCTAAGTGGTGATGTCACATTTGAGTTATACTCTCATGTGTAGACTTGAGTCGTTTGTTATTGATGTTATACAGAGACTTTTCTAAATCAAGTAGGTATAAACCATTTATCAAAATGGAAGAACCATAAAACACACCATCTCTATAAATAGAACAACATTTGTCCTTTATTATAAAATTATAACCATCATTGTCTAAACAAGAAATAGAGATAATGTTTCTTGAAATAGAAGGTATAAAATAAACTACATCTAGTTTAAGTACTAGCCCATTGGGCAAAAACAACTCAACGCATCCAACGGTTATGGATGCAAAACTTGCCTCATTGCCTACGCGTAGTTGTACTTCGCCCTTATTCAGCGTCCTTCTATCACTTAGTGCCTGCACATTTCCATAAATGTGAGCACACGATCTTGTATCCAATACCCAATCGATAAGAAAGGTTGCTAAATTAATTTCAATAACAAATATACCTAATGTGGTTGGAACACTTCCGGCTTTCTTTTCCTCATGGAATTTGGAACATTTCCTCTTCCAATGGCCATTGCCATGACAATAAAAGCATTCCGCATCAGTGACAACCTTTGCCTTCTTTGTCTGGGGTTGACTCTGAGTCATCACTCGAGTCTTCCCCTTGCCTTTTGCCTTATTGGCCTTGTGCTTTTTCTTGTTATTTCCTCTAGCCTTCGCCTATCCTTGAAACACCTTTAAGATTAATGAAGAACAATTCTTCATATCAGTCTCATTTTAGAAATAAGAAGGTCCAAAACGTGTTCTCTACGCTCATGCTTGAGAATGATTCTCAAGTTATGGTCCCAATCAATGAAATATGTCCCATCATCGCAAAGACGTTCCTTTTGAAGGAGAGAACGGAGAAAATAGTTTTGTAGATTTGAAGAAGTCATGTTCTACGATATTAAAGGTTTGATTTTAGTTTATGTATTAGTATTACTAAACATTTTAATAAAACTCCCACTACAAAATAAATTAGTCCCTATTTGTAGTAGGACCGAAATCCATATTTTGCCAAGCCTCAAGCCAGCGTCGGCATGAACTTAAGACTTAGTTATTTTAGGTAAGCAACTTTTTGCTAATTACATCCACATGCAACTTTCGGCTCACTAGTGTATCTTCATACGCTAGTAATCCTTTCCCAATATCCTAAACGGTTTAGGTCTCTTGTTAAGCCAACCACACTTTATTTGGTTCGACATGACGGTCATGCCCCACAATTCCTAAAGATTGAAAATGACGCTCACTTTGGTGAAGCTCGCCACTTAACGATCAATAGTTTGTTGTGGATAAAGTCGGGAGGAAATATTGCTTAATATTCTTTTGGGACTTTAATGTAACTTTTATTTGGTGGTCATGTAAGCATACACCCATACTTAACCTATGACTTAATTATCACAAATAAATATCACATAAATAAATTCACAATATTGGCTGTGAGTTTTGTATGGTCTTGCGAAAACTCCTTTCGCTTTGACTTGCTTCATCTTTCATCTCCATGGTTGATTTGCCTCCATTAAATGTAATTTAAATTACCCTGATTCCTAATTAGAACTTTTCTAAAAGAAATGAATATAAATTACATAAAATAATTCCACTATCTAATAGTTGGCATGCAAGCCACAAATGAATACATGATAGACAAATTAACATTATTGCATTTTAATTATATTAATCAAATTAAATAATTATGGGGCACCAAAGGCCGCTTACAATCAATCACATTCATTCACAAATTACAACACACAAGGCATTGAATCATGACCATACAAAACCCACTTTCCTACAAAATAGAGTTAGCACAAATACATACAACTCTTGTATGCATAAAACACTTGTCAATTAATTATAAATTACTTACTCATTATCTCTGGATCTTATGCTTCTCTAAAATTAATTATGACATTTAAAATTAGTTTATCACATAATTCCAACATGATTACATATAGATTCATTAATCTCATGAAAAACACAATTTACGAATGTCATTAATTAATCTAGATTTCAAGGATCCCTTTTAAAATTATTTGACCATCAAATATCTTCCATAAGGTCATCAACAAGAAACCTATGAAGAATATATAGGAGGTACAAATATTTATCACATAAATAATTTTTCAAATAATTTTCTAAAGCATATCCAGAAATCTATTTTCTTGCTGTCCCTGTTTTGGATCATTAATTAAGTATATCTAAAATTATCCAAAAATTATGAAATTTTTTGTGTAGCTTCATAATACAGTATTAGAACTCCAGAAAAAATTTCGTGACAAAAATCATAACAGATTAGGAGAAATCACAAAAACACTGCATAGAGGTCACAATTCCAGCAAACCGAAAACTGGATACCCACGTTTTAGTTAATTTTTGTTCAACCAGATCTACTTTATTTTAACTCTTAAAATAAAATTTTCTGGTTATTAGACATACTAAAGTAATATCTAAAAATATTTTTCACTATGATTTCTTCAAAAAAAATCATAAAAAAAATTATTTTGTCCAAAAGTTCCAGCACAGAAAATTTCAGAGAAGCATTCACAAGAAATTTGACTTAAGTAATTAATTAATCAACTAATTAGACAAAATTATTGTTCTAAAACACTTATAACAGCACTAGCTCTGATACCAATTGAAAGTTTTGATGCTTCGAAAGCAAAGAATAAAACAAAATTTTATTTATCTCAAAACAAATGATTTAGCTATTATAAATGTAAAGACAATATTTATTTGCCTAAATAATTATGGAATAATATTATACCTTATGATTTGATCTCCAAATCAAATCGAGTAGGGTTGTCTAGCTTAGCAAATTCTTATTCTCTATGCCTTGTTTCGTTGGTTGTGCTTAGCTCGTCGACCGTCGAGCCTCCTTAGGTATCCACCGAAAAATTAAAGAAACACTTGTATCTCTAAGGCTAGTAAGAGAACAACAAGTGGTACCTTAATTCTAGTTTCAAAACCTTCTTCAAAATTTCAGAAATTTTAATGGAGTTTTTGTCTCAACACATGAGAGAAAAATTGGGAGAGAAAGAGACACCAATTTCAGCCAAGAAGTTCATAAACTGAAATTCTGATCTTTTTGTATTAAATCTATCATAATTTTTTGTAGGTAACTCCAAATGACTTCAAACTTGAACCGTTGGATTCTAGACTCAAAGGACTTCAATTTTCATAGGTCATACGTTCAGAATGGTTGAGGTTTGCCCTTTCAAAATCTTGTTTAAAGTTACCTCAAAAAACTGTCCAAAAATTTATCTCCCCTTTGATGGAAATTGATTAGGTTTAATGATATACTTCAATACTCTTTTAATTATATCATTATTAATCAATTATTCCCAACAATTTTATGGCCTATATTTGATCTTTGGTCTTAAACATATTAATCATATTAATATTTAATTAAGTCCACAATCTCATATATTAAAAGGCCAACATATAAATTAATATCCAATGTTAATTTATATGCATCTCTCATGTGTCAAAAGCCATTTAAAATATGTCACACATACTTTAAATATTACTAGGATTATTTACAACATTTTCTTTTAATCTTTCATATGGTGTGACCCTATGGGATCCCATCATTATGGCAATGAAACTAAACATTTTAATTTCATAAATCAATGATACAACTAGCCATGGTATATTGATTACCCAAATGATGTAGATGAAATAGCACAATGCAAAATCATGATCCTGTAATATTAAAATATTATTGTGTCAATTTCTTGTCTCATGATATCAAAATAATTGCAAGGTAGGAATATGTCATCCTTGTTAATTATTCTTTCTTGATTTTCTAAAGTTTAATTATGATATGATTAACATATAATCATATTGCATGCCCATAATACAAACTTTATCAAGGGGCCCAGAGATATCATCATCTATATCATGTATAGAGGACAATGGTATCTTGATGCGTATAGTTCTCCGCACAAGTTATAAACATTGCAGTAACTGTCTATATAACTCATAGTTAAAGTGAGCGTTGGAAAGTACCAACGATGTATATTTCTCATGTAGGAAATATAAACATCTCAACCCTAGAATTCATGAGACAAATGAAATATCAATGACACGTAACACAATCCACGTGATATTTCATTTTTGGGTCTGTCTAGTGCTATACATCCCGATGTATACACCTGTGTGATTAGCATTGACAACTCTTTGTTATATGATCTGTAGAATGTGATCATCATCTAATCCGACACACTGATCTTATATTGGTCAATTAGTGTTCCTTGCTAATTATCAAGATCAAAGACTTTTAAGAGTAATTATATTTATTTCATTGGTGGAATTCTACAATCCAGGTCATCAATCCAGATAATTCACAAAATATAATAACTCAAGGAACAAAATGATATAATCATTCACTAATAAACTAAATAATCAAACATATGATTTGAATCTAGAACACCAACACTAGCATATATGATATTCCCTTCAAGAAATGCAGGACATCCTGAAAAGGTGCAGTGTGATAGTCTTAAGCCTAGGATGCACATTCAAATACAATTGTAGGTTTGGAGGGCAAATAATATGCTATTTTACCGATAGTTCATTGACCCATTAAATCCCAGTAAGGACTATCAGAGTTAACATATCGTAAATGCTTCCGGATGTGCTCCTCAAATAACAAAGGAGAAATACTTTCCGATTACACCTGGGTAGACAAATAACAAATGGGTGATTCTAGTGTAAATCCAAAAGAAACGTACATCTCGTTTTGTGGTACATTCAATGGTTCTAATTACATCATAGAGATTAATAAAATTTCTATTTTGGTTTGTACATTCATTAAATAAGGTCATAATTGGCACACAGAAAAAAAAATAGAATAAATTTAATGAGATGAAGAGGAAAAGGAAATACTTAATCTAGTGAGGTCCACATTCACTCTCCAAATACATATTTTCCCATGACCATTGGCTTGCTGTTAATGACATCTAAAAATGGAAAACAAAAAATATCTCCTTAAATTCCGCTATTACATTAATATCTTTTTCTTTATTACAAGATGACACATGTATGAAAAAGTTATCACATTAAATAATATATATCATAATTTATTATTTTCAGAATTGTTGTGCGTATATTCGTACTCAAAAATCGCATCGATGGAAACAATCATTGAATTTAACATAATAAACAAATTATGATTTTTTTATAAAGTAAAGATATTTCACCAACTTTCATTTCTTTTATTGAATTAGAAATCTATGAAATTAAGCTAGTTATATCATAATATTGACATTTTATCATTAATTTCCTATAACAAACCTTTATTAATTCTTTTATAATGAATTATTTTCGGTACATAAATCAAAACACACAATATATTCTTATTCCTTAATGTGTGCACAATTTATTTTTACTTGTGCGAAATGGTAAACGTACGAAAATAAAATTAAGACATGTAAATAAAATTACTATCTATATCTACCTTGCCAAAATAAAGAGTCCAAATTAATTCATAATGCTTACCCGTAAAATAATAATTCTAATAATTAAAGCAGACTTAAATTTCTGAAGCAGTACATACTTAATTTAGTTGTCTTGTAAAATGACTTAACTGTCCATACATAATCAACGACTGAAATTAAAGATGTACCATAAAATAGATTGTACAGTAATTTCGGATTTATACTAGAAATTCTCATAACAAATTACTCCTCGAATGAAGTCAGACCGGGTAACGCCGACAAACCCTCAAACGAGTACACGATATGTCTCGTGAGATGGTTACGGACGGTTACAACACGTTCTCCTGCACGTCCTTACGGCAACAGTTACCTAAGCAATCATCAAGACACGATCTCGAAACCGTCGGAAATTATTCTAAAGACGGCTACTATGAGAGATCACACTATAAATACCCTATTCCACGTACCAACAACGAAGAAAATATAATTATAGGGGCATAAATGCTGCTAAACCCTACACCCAACATACACACACATAAAGAGACAAACTAATACCTGTTAGGCCGGATCTCCCAACACTCAATCAACACTCTGATATTCAAAGATTCATAAATGAAATGCTTGATTATTGACGTACTTGGTCTTTATTTCAGCACTTCCTAATAAATAACAAACTAATAAACATATTTCCGATTTCCACAAAAAAAAATATACAATATATTCACATCTCCTTACCACCCATTTTATCCAAATTGTCTTGGATTGGATGGGACTCATGCTGCTACGGATAAATATATACAGATAATGATTATATATTTTATATCGTACATTCATCAAAATTGGATGGGAGGATATCAAGTGAAAATACAAAATTTGTTTAAAATGGAGCACATTTTAATTGGTATTTCATCACTAGTCATCAGTATCCTTCTGTCATATCATGAATCCATATCACTATAGCAAAATGGCCGAGTGCGACTGTAATTGCATATGGCCCAAAGCAAGATCTCAAGCTGAGTGACTTAACGGGTTTGGTTAGGATGTATTGGCGAAGGCCTGGAATTTGCGGCCACTTCTTCTAATATTTCCCTCTTTGTTTTGTTTTGTTTTGTTTTTTTCTCCTTATTTTGTGTTGTTACTTTTTGTTTTGTTTCTATTTTGAGGGGAACAGATAACAAGAACCAGAGAAACAAGGACAAGTAGCTAGTTCATTATTCAATCTCTTAACTGATAAGTTATCTTCTTTAGAAATTATTCTTTCATATTTTGTAGAACTGATCAAGAATTGATTGTTTTACTCTGAAAAACCAGAAGTCAGTGAACAATTATGTATTACCTGAAAAGACTATCAGAAATTGCATTTGCTCTTGTAAACGGGTTTGTTCTAAGCTTTTGTGGTGTTGTTCCTCTGCTTAGTTGTTCTATCAGAGCATTGTCATTGTTTCTTGGTTGCTCATTTTGTATGCCAGTTTGTAAACTAGTGTTGATCATCAAATAAATATTTATCAAGCTGTAGTTGAATGAATTCTCTGAATAAGTGACATGCAAATTCTGTCGTTTTTCTACAAGAGCTTACTTTTCCTCTCGGTTGCAATCAGTCAGATATACGATTTCGGTGTTCAAATCAAAATACTATTGTAAGTGATAAAATTCCAGACTGACCTAATGTTCAGACCAGACACACCTCAAATTGATCAGCTGTATGGAACACATAAACCAAAAAAGGAGACATAATACAACAAAAACCATTGAATCAGCATTATTTACAAAATGCTCAAGCATATGAAGGGAACAGAAAAGCCACAACGAAGACAGATCTGATTTTGCTGGCATTTCGCTCTTGGCTGTAATGACGGACTAAATCAGTTATGCCCGTTGTTGTCGCTAGAACATGTTGACACCCCTAGTAGAATCTCAAATTTTGATAGTTATTTTTCATTTGTTTAGTGGAGGCTTCAAAAGTATCTGGCTACACTTCTACATGAAACAAACAAATATGTTTTTAGTTTTTACCAGTTAAAAAACAGATTTCGGCTTCAGGGTTTAGGGAATATTCAAGTCAGACAGACACTTTTAGTTTGGTAACTAATGTGTTATCAACAATTTCTCTTGTACATATAAATACAATTCAAATTCAAACCAAATTGGATCGTAAGGAGAGATTTAGTTAATCCCATATCCATTGAATAGCATTTCTTTTAATTATCAGATTTCAGAATTGGCTCCAATTATGTATTGGTTTGTAATGGTTAAAATTATTATACTTATTTGATCATAATGCACCCCAGACATTTTCATCACAAAAGAAGCAAAACATACAATGTAAATCTTATGCTATTGTATATTGTTTGTCGGTTATGAACTAGAAGATTAACAGCTACAAAAATAGAGAAAAAAAGAACTTATATTTTATGTCTTGTTTCCATAGCCATCTTTATCAGTTATCTAAAAGTTTAAGTAAGATTTATCTATAGTTAAATGAATTCTTTGTTGACATGTCTCTCTGTTGTTTGTGCAAAACCTGAGAACCTTGTGATGCTGGTACCTAATTGTACAACTGACATTAACTTTTTTCTAGAGAGATTTGTCAAAATACCAGTACAAAATAGTGGCCCCTTTTTCTAGATAGTTGGAAACATGAACTAAAATTGATTGAGATCCTAGATAACTTAGTTGAAAGTTAATAATGAGCCGATTTTATAAATGATAATCATTCTACCAAGTGGAAAATAAGATTAATAAATTGATGGGGCCATTACCAGAACCAGTTCAACGTTCGCTTTTTTATTTATTTAACTATAACTATTACTTTTCTCATAGATGTATAGAAGGACATAAGCTCATATTTTCTCTGTTGTTTTTTTTTTGTTAATTTTGTGCTAACTTTTATGTATGACAGATTTCAATTCTACAATCAAGAAATATATAAACATATTAACTTCTAATATAATTTTCCACAAAATGTAATTAAGAAGTGTTGTGATACGACTGTCTTTGCGGACTGCAATTACAAAAAAAAATAGTATATTACATTAGTAACAAATTTGAATCAGTTATGATTTTGAAGAATTCTATAATCATAATAATATGTTTATCCAATTCGTCTTCTAATGCGTATTGTAAATTTTTAATGTGAAGGAAAGTAGTGGTTCTGTACTTCTGTTGAATATACTTTTTACATCCATAAAAGCAAGGAATTTTTTTTCTGTCTGATTCTCAAAATATGAGAATTACATTCATAACTCTGTTTTCAAATATTTAACAGTCATGGCTCTACCTTTCTGCGTTCAGCGTTCAGACGTGCTTTCTAGACGCACTCGTTCAGAAATAGAGATTACTCGAGTTTACGAAGCAAAAAAAATATCAAGTACTTTTGAATATGCATTCACGTCTAAACGCAGCGTCTGAATGTGCGTTCACAACGTTCACAACGTCCAGTCGTAGCGTTCACAACATTGCCTGAACGGAGCGTTCAGACGTGAACGCAGATTTGAAATTTTGCACCATATTTAATCATTTTTATCGTTTGTTTTTTCAGTGTGAACACATGCATTTAGTCTGAACGCTGCAGGCAGAAAAATAGATCATGAATGCCATATTTTTGAAATGAGAGTCACAAATATCATTCTTACTTTTTTTAAGAATCAAACAAAAAAAATTCTAAAAACAAGATAGAGAAGGGTCACTTTGTGAAATGTGAGCTTGATTTTGTCGATAACCCTTTCTTGTGTAATCTGATCCATGTGGTTTGATTGATAATTTGTCTCCGTTTTTTTTCGTTCCCTTAATTTGTTTAAAGATTAGAATATTGTGTTGTATGTCTTTTTGTGTCGGTTTTTATTATTTTATATTTTTTCTTAAGATGTATTGTTCCTGTAATTAGAGGACAATAATTAGAATTAATGTCATATCAAAATTATTATTGAGATGTAAAAGTACTGTTTACCCTTTTTGTTGTTATTAGATCATCGGTTGCCTAGGTGTTCTCCAAATGTCCAAAATCAATAATTATACGAAAGGAATTGATTTTAATGTTTCTTTATATTCATTTTTTTTTCCTTTCATGTCGACGAACATAAATAAAAAAATAGTAGCAATTAAGATATATTTTACTCGTGTTTTCTGTTAATTTGGCACGTTGTCGTTGATTATGTACTTATCAAAGCTTGAATGTATTGATTTATTCTGAGCTATTGCAAAGTACTAGGTTTGCAAAATGCTTAATATGGGATCCGAATCTGCTGTTTGTATTTGAGGCAAGCGGTATTTTGTTTGTCTCGATCCGACCGTCACGAATCGATCGACCGTCACGAACGGGTGTAATTTGATTCATAAGACAGATGCTTTGACTGTTAGATAAATTTTAAACGATCCAGATCCAAACAAGCAGAAAACAAGAAGAAATTATAAGAGCAACAAATTTGATTCCCTTAATATAACAGTTGATAATTAGACGCAATGTCCTTGTCAGATTTTGGCATGAGTACACGTTTAGAAGTTTAGTTGAGGTACCTGTAGGTGCAGTTTGGAAGCTGGTAATATGTGGGGTTGAACTGGACCAGTACTTGTTGGCATGAATAGACTAATAACCGCAATAATTACTATATGCCATTGGACCTATCGTAGGGTTCTCAAAACCGTTTTTGCGTGTCTGAAAGCGACGCGGAACGGTACGGCACGATAAGGATACGACACGGTTAAGACACGGTACGGAACACGACACGGTATTGTTCACGTGTTGTGTCTTAAGCGTGTCGTGCTTAGGTTTTCTAACTGCAGGACACGACACAACACAGAACATTTACGAGGAGAGGCACGACTCGACACGACACGAAAACACGGCACAGAACGACACAAGAACTGAAAGTTTTGATGCTTCGAAAGCAAAGAATAAAACAAAATTTTATTCATTTCAAAACAAATGATCTAGCTATTATAAGTTTGAAGACAATATTTATTTACCTAAATAATTAGAGAATAATATTATACCTTATGATTAGATCTCCAATTCAAATATAGTAGGGTTGTCTAGCTTAGCAACTTATTATTCCCTATGCCTTGTTTCGATGGTTGTGCTTAGCTCGTCAACAGTCAAGCCTCCTTAGGTATCCATCGAAACATTAAAAAAATACTTGTATCTCTAAGGCTAGTAAGAGGACAACAAGTGGTACCTTAATTCTAGTTTCAAAACCTTCTTCAAAATTTCAGAAATTTTAATTGAGTTTTTGTCTCAACACATGAGAGAAAAATTGAGAGAGAGAGAGACACATTTCAGCCAAGAAATTCAAAGCTGAAATTCTGACCTTTGTGTATTAAATATGTCATAACTCTTTGTAGGTTACTCCAAACGACTTCAAACTTGAACCGTTGGATTCTAGACTCAAAGGACTTCAATTTTCTTATGTCATACAATCAGAATGGTTGAGGTTTGTCCTTTCAAAATCTTGTTTAATGTTACCTCAAAAAACTGTCCAAGGTTTCTCTCCTCTTTGATGGAAATTGATTAGGTTTAATGATATACTTCAATACTCTTTTAATTATATCATTATTAATCAATTATTCCCGGCAATTTTATGGCCTATATTTGGACTTTGGGCTTAAATATATTAATATTTAATTAAGTCCACAATCCCATATATTAAAATGTCAACATATAAATTAATATCCAATGTTAATTTATATGCATCTCTCATGTGTCAAAAACCATTTAAAATATGTCACACATACTTTAAATATTACTAGAATTATTTTACAACATTTTCTTTTAATCTTTATATGGTGTGACCCTATGGGATCCCATCATTATGTCAATGAAACTAAACATTTTAATTTCATAAATCAATGATACAACTAGCCATGGTATATTGATTACCCAAATGATGTAGATGAAAAAGCACAATGCAAAATCATGATCCTGTAATATTAAAATATTATTGTGTCAATTCCTTGTCTCATGATATCAAAATAATTGCAAGGTAGGAATGTGTCATCCTTGCTAATTATTCTTTCTTGATTTTCTAAAAATTAATTATGATATGATTAACATATAATAATATTGCATGCCCATAATACAAACTTTATCAAGGGACCCAGAGATATCATCATCTATATCATGTATAGAGGACAATGGTATCTTGATGCATATAGTTCATCCGCACAAGTTATAAACATTGCAGTAACTGTCTATATAACTCATAGTTAAAGTGAGCGTTGGACAGTACCAAAGATGTATATTTCTCATGTAGGAAATATAAACATCTCAACCCTAGAATTAATGACACAAATGAAATATCAATGACACGTAACACAATCCACGTGATATTTCATTTTTGGGTTTGTCTAGGACTATACATCCCGATGTATACACCTGTGTGATTAGCATTGACAACTCTTTGTCATATGATCTGTAGAATGTGATCATCATCTAATCCGACACACTGGTCTTATATTGGTCAATTAGTGTTCCTTGCTAATTACCAAGATCAAAGACTTTTAAGAGTAATTATATTTATTTCATTGGTGGAATTCTACAATCCAGGTCATCAACCCAGATAATCCACATAATATAATAACTCAACGAACAAATTGATATAATCATTCACTAATAAACTAAATAATCAAACATATGATTTGAGTCTAGGACACCAACACTAACAAGAACACGTCTAGATAGGTACATATAGACACGACACGAAGGCACAACACGACACAAATAGAAACAGGTAGGCACGACACGACACAACACATATAGAAACTGGTAGGCACGGCACGACACGACACAGATAGAAACGGGTAGGAACGGCACAACACAGATAGGCACAGATAGACACAGAAGTTCAATTTTTTTTTAAATCTTCCAGCGAGAGCGAGTTAGTAACTTGCAAATTCGAGGCTGTGATAAAATGATGGGACTTAAAACATTTTCTTGGTTGTGATAAAATTTTATCGTCCATGGCTCTCGATATTTTGCTGTTCCGGTCTCCACAGCAGCTTCTGAATCTTGTTTTAGCGTAGCTAATAGGATTCTAACTGACAAGAGAACGAGATTGGGCGCGAAAGTGATTGAGGCACTAGTTTTATTAAATGATTGGTATGATGCAGAAAAAAGACTTCAGAATAAGTCTTGGATGTATGCAATTGAGAATGAAAAGAACGAACAAGTTACTGGCGTATCTAGTTCTAATCGAGAGCCAAGCCAACAAGTCGAGGAGGTACAAGATCCGTATGCTTCCAATCCACACAACTACGAAGAATATAGATACTCAACGTACAATCAACGACACTACTTTTAAGGATTAAGGTATAATTTAATTTCAATTTTAATATTTCAATTAATTTTTTTAAACTATACTAACAAAAAAAAGTTAGAACTCCGCCTATGTTATTTCAACAACTACGAAGAATACAGAGGGTAACTTTTTTTCTCTTTTCTTTTGTATTTATTAACTATTCTATTTTAAACTTTATAAATTTTAAAAAATAAACGTTTAGATACGAGTCACGACACATTTAAGACATGACACGTTTGGACACGACACGTTTAGAGACGGCACGTTTAGACACGACACGGTTAAGACACGACACATTTAGACACGAAACGGTTAAGACACGACACGTTTAGACACTGCATGCCTAAACACGCCGTGTCTTAACCGTTCCGTTCTGATCCCTTCCAATTTTTGGCACGACATGGAACGACACGGTAAAAATAATAAAATACTAATCGTGGCGTGCCGTTCCGTGCCATGTCAAGCCGTGTTTGGAATGGAACGACACAGATTTAGAACACGTCCTATCGTTATCGGAATGAGATCTTCTAACGCGCAACAAAAAAACTGTGCGTACTGCGTAACAAATCTCAATTATTGATTTGCATCGAGATTCGTGCAAGCTAAACTTTATAATATCAGATCCTCCTGAATCAAATTTGGGCCGTTCGTAGCCTACAACGCAGAAAATCTAGGCCGTCCGTAGCAGCTGCGCGACAGACGAACATCTTCCATCGTTATCAGCCACTTGTCTAATTCACGATATATCAAGTACACTGTACATATATGAATCCAAATTTATAATGACCTTTTTGAAATTTTTTTCTTTTTAATATTCTAAACCTTAAAATCCTTCTTTACCAAACCGTGATAAAAGAGTATTTTTAGCACCGGTTGGTTCATTACAACTGATATAAAAGATTTTAACAGCGATTATTTTATAACAACTGATATTAAATCTGACAGTTTTAGTATCCATTGCTCTAACCCTTTAATTGTCCTCTATAACACTCCTTATTGGATATTAAATGTCTTTTTTCAATCGATATTAAAATAGATTTGTGTAGCAGTGGAAGCAATTATTACCATCACGTAAAAATTACGGTGGCGTTATTTTCAGCTTGTATTTTAAGCGGTGAGAGAAAAATTTTAAATACCAATTTTGCCCTTGTTACTACTTTCTATTTTGGTTTTAAGTTGAAGGAAAATATTTCGCGAATCCCAACTCCGATACCGTCATCGATATCCATTGGACACGTCTAGTTGAGTTCCGACGAAAATTTATTTTACTTATGATGAATATTATTTTCGGTATTATGCATATTGTTTTTGTTATTATGCATCTAATAACATGCATAACAGTCAATTACTTATGATTTATTTGCTAAGTTCATTGTTTTTTTGTTCTACTTATGATTTATTATGTTTTCATTATTATGCATGATGTTTTTGTTATTATGCATGTTATATATATTATTGTGCATATTATTTACTTTTCTTTGTTACATAGGGTTTAGGGTTTTGGTTTTTTTGTTACTTAGCAAGTTCAACAACCACCTTCGTGCATGTTACTTTGCTACTTAGCATGTTACTTTTCTTTGTTGTTTCTATTCCGCTAAACTAGCTATTGTAGTCTGTCCTCGCAGAGTTATAATTTGGGACACGAGACGACGTCAAGTGGTATCAGAGCAAGTTCAACAACCACCTTCGTGCTTGCGTGAAGTTGTATCTGCAACAACAGCCAATAACATCCACCACCTTTGCCTTGTGCGAAGTTGTATCTCCAACAACCACCAATTTCTAAACAATTCACTTGTTTCACCATGATAAATCCATGCATCATTTTCCGCCTTGAACAACTGCAAAAGAACAATGAAATGAGACTCCAACGCATGAAATACAATCATCGTAAAAAAACTGCACGACACAGACAATTTATGACACGACAAGCCCCTGAACAAACATATGGTCGGTTGCACCGATATCAATTACTAATTGTATAGGACACAGAAATTTTAAAGAATTTAAAGCAATACCACACAATTTGACTTTGTTGAGATAGGAACATAGAAAATTGTTGCCATAGTTGTTGCATTTTATCTTGGGTGCTATCAGCATCTGACACGCTTGATCCACATGCGCCAAGTCCAGGAAGAGTTTCTTTCCCCTTATTTGTTGTAAATCCTTTTCTTCTCGAATCGTCACTTCGATTTAGTCACTAATCTCCCCGATCATTTGATCGCTCCACCTTACGATTGCCACCACCATTTTTCCCTTTGTCCCCCTAGTGCTTTGGCATGAGGTGGCGATGGAGGAACCGACGCTCCTCGTTGTTGTGGCCTTTTTTCTTGCAATTGTCACAATATTTTGAGCTTGGTCTACTTCCTCCTTTTTGTTGGGTTACGAACAGTTCAAAACTCGTCAATTGGCCTAAGCAGCGAAAAGACCGTAAAACAAAAATTTTACGTCTAACTTAAGCCAGGGATTAAACGGGGTATGTCAGATAAACCACGGAGGGTGTCCACCTCCTGTTTATCTCTAACATCAAAATCCTATTTATCCCTAAACAGATCTACTCATTAACTGAATTCTAAAACTTTAATCTACTTACAAATTAAATAGATTAATATAACATAATACCTTGATCCAAATTCGAATTGGACCGCAGAAGTCTCGGAAGGCCGAATCACAGACGCTCTTCTCCTCGGAGTATCAGACGTCTGATACCTCTATCGGATGTCCACCAAGACGACCAGAGAGCTGCTTACTTCTTCTGCCAGAAATATCGAAAGCCGCGATATCCCGCAAAAACACTATTCATCGAGATACGGACTAAATAAAATATCTTCGTGAATCGCAGCTATCCAAAATATGGAATACCGCTCTTTCACAAAAATACTATCTTCCGAATCCCGTAAACAACCGTATACGAGAAAGAGAGAAAGTATATTTATCGATACGATCCTGAGTTAACAGATACGAGTCGATTTTTGTGCCTCTTTCTCTCTCTCCTTACCCCTCTATTTATAGCAAAATGAGGAGGTGTACATTTTACCAAAAAACCCTTGGAAAAAGTGAATTTCCAAAAATACCCAAAAATTGTGAAATTCCCTTTTTGCCCCTTGCCGACCTCTTTGAGATATTTATTATTTATTATTTATTATTTATTTATTTTACTTAAGATTTTAATTTTTTTAATTAAGGTTTTAATTTGATAAATGACTTCCATCCCAAATTCAAAACCATAATTAATATTTAAAATCTAAATCAAATGTATATAAATATACATAAACATATAATTATTCTCAACAATTATATTTCTCAGGGTTTGGTATTGGTTTGGTTGCGGTATGATTTTATACAATGTATCATATACGTTTATAAATTCAACAGTTATTTTTGCTTGTTATCTTATATGACATATATAATTTAATCATATCATATATAATTAATTATAACCATCTTAATATTAATCATAACCTATTTATAATTAATCATTAAGATTCTCTGATTAGCTCCTATACGGTGTGACCCAATAGGATCTATGTTATGTTGGTAAATAGAATTAAAACCATTTTAATTTCTACAATCATAGGAGGCATCTGACATCTGCGCTATGACCATCCAATTACACAGATGATGTTGTACTTATGCAATATCACAATCCTCTAAATATTTTAGTCGTGTTATTTCTTTCGTCTCACAGTATCAAATTAGTTTCAAGACAGGTGTGTGTCATCCTTGCAAACTTAATCTTTTCTCGATCTTGAGCAGATGTATCAAATATAATTACTCTTGTAATTATACTGCATACATATAATCTTACTCTATCAAGGGGCTCAGTGATACTGTAACTCGTATAGAGATACGAGTGACAATAGTGCTTTTGATAAACCATCACTACCTCAACTAAGCTATGTATACCGAAAAGCTACCGTTATGACTGCGTTTTACCGACAGTGTTAGATAGCAATCACACATACACATCTCTTAGTAGGAAAGATGAATACCTCATTAGAACTTAACACTGAATGAAAACATTAATGACACGTACACAATTTCATTTAATGTTTCATTCGAGGTCTGTCAAATACCATGTTCCTCTAACATGTATTCATGTGATTAAAACGACATATCGTGTCTATGGTTTGTAAAACTTAACCATCTTTTAATCCACATTCTAACCTTGTAACGGTAAGTTAGTGTTCCTGCTAATTACCTTGGTTAGAGACTTTTAAGAATATATATCATCTATATTATGAAGTTTCACAATTTCAGTTATTGACTCTAGTCAGATAAAGGAATGATTCATAAATTCAATAATACTCAAGGTAACAAAATGACAATTTATTAATCACTCAATTCATGAACAAAGTTTTATGATAATTTACCGCATTATTGACTTCTAGATTATTACAAACTAACACTTTTTGCCTAGTGTTTTTGGTTTTTTTCTACGAAGGCTTGGTTTTCTGGTTGTTCTGGGGTTTGTGAAGGATTCATAAGATTGCGATGAGATTCCACATTTTGGATTTTAGACACAACCCAGTCAAATGATAGATTGTCACTGGTGATAAGGATCTGAGATCGGACAATCTTATAACTGGGGTCGAGAGCTCCCAGATACTTGAAGATAAGGTCCATTCCGTTCCTCTATTGAATCTCATCTAAACCTTCAGTTGGAGGAAGGTATGAATTCAGCTCTTCCCACTTGGTCATCAATTCAGTGACTAGCTCGAAGTTTGTTTGATTTTGCTTGATATTTGCAATCTCTTGTTTTAGGGTGTACATGTGAGCGTAGTTTTGTGAAACTTCTTATCTGGTTTTGGTTTTGTCCCAAATCTATTTTGAAGAAGGTAGATACATGAGCATATTGGTTATGGGTTTTTCCATCGAGTTGAGCATCTAGGACATGATCAAGTGGTCCTGAGACTGCCACTCCTCGATTTTTTCTAGCTCTTCCTTTGTCAGTTTTGTTGGATCAGCTAGTTTAGGTTTCTCTTTGGTTCCAGCAAGGAACCTTATTTTTTGCTTGCCACTAAGAGAAAGTGTGACAGATTCGGTCCAAGAAACATATTTCCCATTGCCATTTAGTAAATTGGATGTAAGAGTAGGAATTTCTGGATTGAACCACCTTTTCTTTGATGTGTTACGGTATTGAGTAGAATCTTACATCAATGTATTTGCTCCTTTCATGATGCACTGGGTTCTTGGATAACTCTATTGTCGACTTGTTGTCTACCCGTATTTCGGTTGCCTCATGTTATGGGAGCTTCAGGTCGTGCAATAGATTTCTCAGCCATATCGCATGTTGATAAGGTGACAATGGGTTGCTTCTTTGAAAGTCATGTGAAGGTTGTGCCTCCCATCTTGAATGCAAAACTCGTGGTACCCTTCTGGTCAAGTTCAAAATGGTTAGTTTTCGTGTAATACAATCTGAGATTTTCCGTCCCCTTGACATATCTCAGGATTCTCTTAGCTGCTTTTAAATGTGAGGCCCTCAGGTCCTCCATAAATTTATTCGCCACACCAACTGCGAACGCTATGTCCGACCTTGTGCAAGTTAGATATCTTAAACTCCTGATTAGACTCTGATATTGATTAGCATCAACCAGATCTCCTCCCTCAAACTTAGAGAGTTTTGTATCGAGCTCCATCTGTGTTACAACCGAGTTGCAGTTTTCCATCTCGAACTTCTTCAGGATATCTCTTGCATAAGCTCCTTGAGATAAAAAAAATTCCCATGGAGTCTTGCTTCACCTTCAATCCGAGAAATTTCATTAATCTGAGATTTTTCATCTCGGATTCTTTCTTCATCTCAGCTTTGAATTCCTCAATCAGTCTTTGATTGTTTCCCATGAATATCAAGTCGTTCACATATAGTGCAACGATCAAGATTTCTTCTTTCTTTGCCTTCACGTAGATGGCATGTTCAAACAGACATTGTCTGAATCCGTTTTCCTTGAAATAGCAGTCTATGTTGGAATTGAGACGTCAATTCCAATAAATAAAGTTTGGACTACGTGTTATATGATTACTACGTGTCACATACTATCACCTAATATTACGAGGAGTAATATGTGGATGTGCCAAATAAAGTGATTAACTGTTATACAATGGCATTATACGTATTTCACTAAGATTTTGGGCATGAATGCATATAGAAGTTAAGTAAATTAATTATAAATGTTAATGGACAAATTATGATTAATTATACTATATATTGATGTTAAAGTCAGAAATATTGTTTGGGCCAAACCCAACTCAAATTGGATCAAAGTCCAAGCAAAATAGCACAAACGCAAGTCTATTACGGCCATAAGAAGATCATTTACGGTCGTAATGGAATAGGAGAGACTTGGCAACAAATCTTCTGATTTTCAAAAGATTTATTGCGGTCGCAAGCCCTCATGCAGCGGCAAGAGACTTGGCAGATTTTCTGCCAAGTCTGAAAACCATGTCAATTGTGGCAAGAGACCTATTCAAAGGCAGTTCTTGGCTGCCTAGATTTATCGTTATCTTTTATCTGCCAAGTCTGAAAACCAAGTCAATTGCGGCAAGAGACCTATTCAAAGGCAGTTCTTGGCTGTCTAGATTTATCGTTATCTTTTCTGATTGAATAATTATCATAACAAATTCGTAGGACTATTCACAGAAGTGAATACTAGAATTTTGAAAAGAATTGGAGAGAATATGTTTTCAAATATTTGATGAATATTTGATAATTAATTCGACATCTTTCCAATATACATTGACGTCTCTATAAATAACGCCGGGTCAGCACCCATTGACAACGTTGGATGAAAGTTCTGTTGAACAGAAAATTTCCGATTATCGATATAGAGCACATGTGTTGTGCATAGCCATAAAGATATACTTCTTGGTTCCGTTCGTGGCCTCGAAGAAAAGAATGGCATCGGGATAAAACAAATGGGTTGCTTACGCCCAACAACATGCTTCTGCACTTCCACCACAAGAGGCGCTCTGTTGAAATGATGATTATTTCACTCATGTCGCAACAGTTTTATTCGAATTGATTGTTTGCAAATTGTGTTAGATTAGGAAACAGTTTTCTTGTAATGATACCCTAATTGAATTGCACCAATTGATTTACATCCAACAGTCTATTCTCGTATTCCTTGTTCTCGGGGCATGTTTCAATCCGTATAATGCCTTATTTAGCCTTAGCACTTTGTGCTTTTTCTTTGGTTTCATGTATCTAGGTGGTTGTTCGACATATACTTCTTCTTTGAGAACTTCATTTAGGAATGCCGACTTCACATCCATTTGATATACCAGCCACTCGGATTGTGCTTCTTGTGATATTAGCAGCCGGATCGTCTCCATTCTGGCTACTGGTGCAAAGACTTCATCGTAGTCTATCTCAGCTTTCTGCTTATATCCTTTCACAACCAGTCTTGCCTTATATCTTTCAATTTCTCCATTCAAATTCATTTTCTTCTTGTATACTCATTTTACTCCGATGGGTTTGTGCCCTTTGGGCAAATCTACTAATTTTCAGGTTTCATTCTTCTCGATTGCCCTAATCTCTTCATCCATTGATGCTTTTCATTTTTCATCCCGGGCAACTTCTTTGAACGAGATAGTCTCAGCATCGACTAATAGACATACCAAGTGTACTTCGCCTGTTGACTCATATAGGCCTTAGATACTTCGGTACCTTTGGTTTCTGGGTTCATTCTCATCATTCGAATTCTCAGAATCAATTTCATCTCTCGTTGTATCCGAACCAGATGCTTCATATATCCTAGGTGTCATTTTAATTCTTTCTTCGGTGAGATGTTCTTCCTGCTATTTCTCTCAGTCCCAGTCGGCTTCTTCATTTATCTCAACATCCCGACTTACCACGAGTTTCTTCTCGGTCGGGTCATACATCTTGTATGCTTTTGAATTCTCGTCATAGCCGATGAAAATGAGCTTCCGGTTTTTATCTCCTAACTTGGTTCTTTTCGGGTCAGGCACGTGAGAATATGCCACGCTCCCGAATACTCTCAAATGGCTCACATTTGGCTTATAGCCGCTCCATTGTTCTTGCGGGATCTTGTTCCCGAGTGCACTATACGGACACATGTTCTGTATATGAACAACGCATTGGACTACCGTTGCCCAGAACTCCTTTGGCATGTTTTTTGTCTTTAACATAGACCGAACCATGTTCATTATCGTCCTGTTCTTTCTTTTGACACTCTGTTCTGCTGTGGAGTGTATGGTACCATCAAGAAACTCCGAATTCCCTGTTCTTCACAGTAACCCTTAAACTTTCCCGACAGGTACTCTCCTCTCCTGTCTGACCTCAGTGCACGAATCTTATGTCATGTGGAGAGTACCCGAACATGAAGTCAGACAGTAACCCTTCAAGGCTAAAATCGAGAAGTCCGGAGAGTACCTGTCAGGAAAGTTTTGAGGCGTCCCCGGACAAGAAAAATCAGAACATGGTTAAAATCGAGACAGAACCTTCTATGCACATGACGGGTCACAAACACGAATCTTCTATCTCGATCATCTCCTTAAAGAGATGTTTGTGACCTGTTATGTGGTAACTCGCTCCCGTGTCAATGTACCACATCGTGTCATTCCCTTCATATGGGTTGTTCTGCGCCATCAACATCTTGATGTCTTCACCTTTCTTGTTGGTGTGCGCATAGTTCACATTCCCATCAACCTTCTTCTCGGCCCAACATTCACTTGCATAGTGACCGTGTTTGCTGCAATTGTAGCAGTCTACATTCGGCTTGTTCCCTCGACCAGATCTGCCTCTGCCACTTCCCCGGGTGGTCTGGTTGGGTTGGCATCTGTCTCCTCTGCCTTGCCCTCGGCCACGGCCTCTTTGGCCATGTCCCTGACTCTTCTGCTGGGGATACATCGCCTTCTCATCAGCAGTTTTAACTTGGAGTGCCTCCTCGGCTACTTCCTTCTCCTTCTTCTTCACATTTCTCCTTTGCTTGTGTGCCATGAGCGAGCCAGCAAGTTCTTCAACAGTCAGTATGTTGAGATCTTTGGACTCCTCTATTGCGCACAATATTGTCTCAAAGGCTTCGGTCACTGACCTCAGGATCTTCTCCACTACCCGACCTTCTTTCAGTGTCTCGCCATTCCTCTTCAACTGATTTACCATCATCTGCACCCTCATTATGTAATCCGAGATTATCTCGGTTTCCTTCATTATCATCAACTCGAGTTCACCTCGTAGAGTTTGGAGTCTCACTTGTTTAACTCGGCCTGCACCTTTGTAGGCTGCACTCAGAGTCTCCCATGCCTCCTTTGACGTGTTTGCGCTTGCAATCTTCTCAAAACCAGCTTCATCTACTCCTTGGTATATGATGTAGAGTGTTGTCTTGTCTTTCATTCTCTTCTCTTTCAGGGTCTTCAGCGTTATTGCTGTTAACCCTTCTGTGGTTGTCACTTCCTCATATCCAGTCTCAACTATCTTCCAAGCGTCTTGGGCCCCAAGCAGTGCTTTGATCTGGATGCTCCAGTTGTCATAGTTGGACTTTGTGAGTTTTGGCAGAGCTATAGATCCTAGCGAGCTATTCCCAAAACCAGCTATGTCGCTCTGATACCAAATTGTTGAGGTAGGGGTGTGCGTCGGTGCCGTTGGACCCAGATGCTTTGCACTCTGATCGGGTATTAAATCTCACAGGTAGAGGACTCTCCTCTCACAGCTCACTGTTAATGGTGGTTAAAACTTGTAAACAGATTATATCTGGGAGAGATAGAATTCAACTAAGCAAATATTTTTCTATTAAGCAGAGAAAATGTTCACAGATACAAATAGTTTGAATTCTTAGTCTTATCAATAACATCTATCTCATCATATTTTAACAAAGCAACTATGCTCCTATTTATACTACTCAACGCATTTAATGCTTCTGCTAACCTAACTTATTCAATGCAGTCTCCTCGGAATTAAAAACAATTAATGTGTTTTGGGTTTCATGTCGTGTCTTCGGCTTATGTGCTTCTAGTCGGAATTTCCGTCCCGGCTTGTCTTCATCTTTGAGTACCTGAAATCTTCCTGTTCGGATGTTCTTTCCGAATGACTTTTGTCAGGTATGTCTTCATCCCCGAATTCACCGGATTCTTTCCCTTTGAACTTTTTCCTTCGGATACTTGGTCTTCGGATTCTAAATCCGACTCAACAAATTCTTCCGATTCGGGACTTCGGAATACTAATTCCAACAAAAAGTATAATCATGCCTTTAAATATATACATATATAAAGGAATAAATCAACAGATAACAAGCAGTTTGCGAAACAAGAATTTGATCTAAAATAGTTTCTCATGTTCAGTATAGCAATGATCGATGTATAAATGGATATTTAGATAAGATGGATAGTGGCACACAAGTCATCAACGCTCAGCAATACTCAATAATTGGAACAATATTTAGTTGCACAGTTGCACTCTAATCAGATGAGACAAAAGGAAATTACTATATCTACACCAATGCACATCAATCTCTGTGAAGTCTCAACCTAGCAAACAATGGCCTGGCCATCTCTTTCTCTCCCAGAGCTTCTCCTCACCATCCCATGTCTCCTTCTCTTCCTGTACTACTACTTTCACTACTTCAACTCCTCTAAAAGCAAACAACCTAATGTCCCTAGGTATTGGCCGGTCGTCGGCATGATGCCGGCTCTCATACTTAATCTCAACAATTTACACACGTGGCTCACCGACGTCCTACGTGTGTGCCAGTGTAACTTCTACTTCCAGGGTTCATGGTTTTCTGACATGAAACTCTTTGTGACATGTGATCCCTTGAACATACAACATATTTTCACATCAAATTTCCAAAACTACCCTAAAGGCGAGGAGTTCTTAGAGATTTTCGACATACTTGGTGATGGCATCTTTAATGCTGATGCTGACACATGGCGAGCTCAGCGTGTTAAGGCACAACAACTAATTTCACACTCTCGCTTTCGTGCCTATGTCGTGCAATCAAGCCGGGACAAGGTGGAGAAGGCACTCCTCCCTTTCTTAACGCATGCTTCCAAGAAATGCCAAGTCATAGACTTGCAAGATGTGTGTCTGAGGTTAACTTTTGACATCACTACCAAATTAGTCTTTGGTGTTGATCCTAATTGCCTCTCTATTGGATTGCCAACAATACCTTTCGCACGAGCAATGGATGATGCCATGGAGACTTTGTTATCTCGGCATACCATGCCGATGGCCATGTGGAAGCTTTTACAAAAACTAAACATTGGACGAGAAAAAAAGTTGGCCAAGGCATGGGGTGTGATGGATAAATTCGTCGAACAAACAATTGAGAAAAGAAGGGTCGAGAAGAAAGAAGCAAAGGGTACGACAGACATGCCTGATTTGTTATCGTCTTACATAGATGACAACGAAACAGGCAAGGTTGACAAGTTCTTGAGAGATACCACTATCAATCTAATGCTTGCAGGCCGTGACACGACAGGTGCTGGGCTGTCATGGTTTCTCTGGTTGCTTACGCAAAATCGTCATGTCGAAGAAAAAATTCTAAATGAATTAAATACAATTCCTCAGAGCTTCACCTCTGACGGAATGGTCATATTCAGTCAAGAAGAGCTCACAAAATTAGTTTACTTGCATGCTGCACTAAACGAAGCACTTCGCCTCTTTCCACCGGTTCCATTTGAGCACAAAGGAGTGTTGAAGGATGACATGTTACCGAGCGGTTTCTTGGCAACTCCCGGGATAAAGATTCTTATATCGACTTACTCCATGGCAAGGATGGAGGGTGTTTGGGGAAAAGATTGCTTAGAATTCAAGCCTGAAAGGTGGATTTCTGACAAGAATAAGTTGAAATATGAACCATCATATAAATTTCTATCGTTTAATACTGGTCCAAGGACTTGTTTAGGGAAGGAAATAGCTTTCACGCAGATGAAGGCAGCAGCAGCTGCTTTGGTGTATAATTTTTATTTTGAGGTGGTAGAAGGCCATGTCATTACGCCGAAACACTCTATTATTCTCCAAATGGAGAATGGGCTTATGGTGAAAGTGAAGAAGAGAAGTGATCTCTGATGGTTTGACTCAGAGAAGTTGAGATAGACTAGCTAGTTTCCGCAGGGAAAAATAATGAATGTTACTGATATATCATATATCATATATCATATATGCCTCTTCGTTTCTATGGTTGTGGTGTAGTTATATGTATCATCTGTATTTTGTCAACTCAACTAGCATTTTTTTTTCACGTGTATTAATTAAGGTGGGGGTATTAATGTCACTGACCTAATAAAGGTGTGAGGGCATTTATTGATTAAGGTTTGAGGATACTGATATTACTTGAGTAGTTTTGCTGTACGCTTGTATTTGAATGTCTTATATACTTCTCAAAGCTTAATTAAGAAGACAAAAATAGTGTTACTTTGTTTGCTTCGATGAGCTAGTAGTCTTATATATAGGTTTTCAATTTCGAGTACCACTAAAAGAACAAAGCAGAGCATTTGTAAAGCAGAGCATCCATTTAGTGTTTTACAAAACAAAATAGTATCAGCGTGAAAAGGGGTAGAGATAAATTTGTTTCTGCAAATACTAAATGAAAGTGTTATTTCAGTTTATATTTGTTTCTGCAAATTCTGAAAAAGAAATTGTGCTCACATGAGTGTGTGAGTATAACTCTTCATCTTGCCAGATAATAAACTAGAATACTAGACACATAACAGATCATTTGAGCTTGAGAAGAGATAAATTTGTTCATTCCACCATTATTTCATTCAATGATAATCATACTGGTTGGTTGTAACCACTGGCGGAGCTTAGTGAGAGTCAAGATGGACCATGACTCTCAGTGAATTTTGAAAATTTGTACTCAATTATGATTTATATTCTGTTAAATACTCTATTTTTAAAATATGGCTCCTTTTATGTCCGTAAATTCAGTAAAAAAATGACCCGTAAAATATCACTCTATTATCAATTTATCACAAAATTCGATCATACAAAGAAATTGGCCCGTATAATTGAATGACCCAATTCAATATTTGAAACCAATCCAAACTTTAGATTGCTAGAGTGCTAAAATGACTCTCTTTGTAAATCACATCAAGCTCCGTCACTGATTGTAACTAAAGCTTAGGCTACAGTTTACAGCCCAGGAAAGGCCTACCTTGTCCATACGAAAGTTGTTCTTCTGCCGCGCAACAGTTACGGACGGCTTAGATTTTCTGCGTTGTAGGCTACGGCCGGTCCAGATTTGATTCAGGAGGGTCTGATATTATAAAGTTTAGTTTGCACGAATCTCGATGCAAATCAAAAATTAAAATTTATTGCGCACGCACAGTATTTTTACTGCACGTTAGAAGATCTCATTCACTGTCCATACCAGCACATGACGGTACCATATATATACTGTCCTGGTCCAGAACTGGACTTGATTAAAGCAACTGCAAACTAAAATAGCACATACTTTCCAGTGTATTGAGAGCATTTCTTGAATCATATGTATCTGGGATCAGAATGGTTATGGAAAACCTACATGATGCCAATGAATTAAGCAAAATTAACATGATTACAAATGTCAAATAAAACTCCAGTTTCCATATTAGATTAAGAAAATATACTTCAATATCATCCCCAGAACTTTCAAATTGTTATTTTGTCCCAAAAAGTGTATTAAATCAATACGGTGCTTGAATCAAGTAAAAGACAATTTTATATGTAATCATGTAAAAAGTCAAAGTTAAGTTTTTTTCCCTTGAAAGGTTGTAATACCCTTAAAATTATTAAAACTCTCATATTTATCCAATTCATTATGAACTGCAACTTTAAAAAATAAATATTCATTACAATCACATGCGTTCACCATATATATTATCCTTTTTCATCGTAACATTTTAATTAAAAAAACAACGGTGTTCACAACAGAAAAAATAGATTTAGCAACCTCCATAAAATGAAGGAAATACAACTTGTGCTAAAAAAATCAAGCCAATTTCAAAATTTTTAATTCTAGCAATCCATGCACAAGAAGTTCAAACAAACAAAAGTACGAGCATAATAAGACATTCTCAAGTTTTAAATCAATTTGTAGTGAATTAGAAATCATAAATTGAACACCAATGTGGTCTCACTTCAATATCTTGCTTCCAATCGTGTGGAAGTTCCTTTGAGTCCATCCAAATCTTCTCTTCAAATCACAATTTCAAAGCTTCTTCAAGAACTTGTATTTGATTGGAGGTTAAGTTCAACACATGAACAACTAACTACATCATCTTGATTTATATTAATGCTGAAAAGAATAATCAAAGAGCAAGAGGAGCACAATCAGCCAAGGAGGATGTTGATCAGTCAAGGGAGAGGCGCACGACCCTTGGTCGGCCTAGGGGTAGCGCACGGCCAGCCGAGAGGTCGTTGGTCTGGTGGAGGTGGCGATTGGTGGGGATGGTCGGTAAAGAATATAAAATCATCATTATGCATCAATTTTGCTCAAAAGAGTACTTCAATTTATAATTCCTTCCATGTCTCATTAATTAACCACCTGTGACATCAAACGAAGTATGCACTATCCAAATACTTGAAGGGAAGAAATATGATTTTGATACCACAATTTCTCTATCTTTTTTTCTTTTCCTCTTGTATATGACATCATTCTTGATGCATCAATTTTCTCCTCCGAGTACTTCAACAAGAAAAGGAATATGGTCTTGAACTATAGCAACGACTACCCTTGTATGCAATTTGCAAAGCCAAAAGAAAAATTAAATGAATTAATTAATGGAGGGAGCTTCTAGAAAGTATGCAATATCCAAATATGAAAAGCATAAACAACTGAAAATGAAACCATATATACTTATTTGGGAGCTGAAAAAATATTTTCATCATATAGTACAAAATAGTGTGTAAACATAATTAGTAGTGAAAAGTAGCATACACAAAGAAAGATTCACTTATATATGACATCTCATGAGAAGACAACACACAACTTAAATGTTGTCTCTCAATTTTCTTGTATATTGAAGAATGGAAGAAACTTCAACTGAAACTGGAATCATATATACTTACGATAATGTTGTCTCGAGTCATTTTTTTATTGAAGGAGCAATCACTCTCTTCCTAAACATAAGAATATTTGCATACCTTTGATCAAGAATTATTTGACAAACCTGCAAAAATAACGCATAACAATCAAAATTAGGCCAAGAAAGGATACCATGACTTCATACAAAAGGCCTAGAGAAGATATAGAACAACAAACCTTCATTGGTCTTCCAGTATACCATAAGAAAGTGAGTGGACCATCTCCTTTCTTTTTCAATTCCTCTCGTGCCTCGTTATGTCGCTACGAATCGAGTGAATGTAGGCCATAACACTTCATGATATGCTAGCACAACTATTTCTCCCTTAATAATCTAAAATCAAAATGCAAGCACAAATTAAAAAGAATATAATCTCCAGTCAGCACCCATATTTTTCTCTTAACAATCTCATATCCCATACCAAATGCATCAAGAGAGATTGTCAAAAGAGAAAATCATAATCTGAGCAAAGAAAAATATTTATTCTTAAAGAGAGACTGGAAACGAAGCATGCTCCGGTATGGTGGACTTGAAATAGGCGAGGCTTTGACAACAACAGGGTTGAGAAAAGGAGCAGTAGGGGAAAGAGACTCCCGCCACAGTGGGGAGGAGAGATAGAATGAGTGTGGGGCAGAGAAGATGAGAAAACAACGAGCTAAGATTTACAGAGAAGATGAGAGAGAGAGATGCGGGACACTTGAGGCTTGGGCGCAATTAGGGTTACAAATAGGCACGACGTGTATTGACATTCGGGCATCTTAAATAAAAACACGACAACAACTTACAGGAAAGTTGTAAGCCTCAGCAGGTGAGTGTGACAGTGTTTAAGATGTTATAGGCTGTGAAGATCTGAGTTCGAACCCCGGGGTCCATTTTTTCACATTAAAATTTTATCCTCTGTTAACATTTTTCACATCAACATCAAATTCACATCAATAATTTTAGTTATTTTAATTATTTTAACCAAGTATCACAAAAACAAAGTATATATATAACACTTATTAATTACAAGTTTTCTACAAATTGATGCTAGGCAAAATAACAAACAATGTCAAAATATGTACACCACATATTCAAAAATAATCCTACCATTGATGCCCGCAAAGCTAAATGTGTTCTAAATGCCATCAGCAAGCATCATTGTAAAAGATCATAAGTTGCTCCCGTCCAGAGGGCGATATCCTGCAGTCAACAATGGAGCACACATGTCTCTTCTTTGGAGGTTATCATATTCCCAACCCAATGTATTTTCTCACCTCATCCCGAAGCGTCAGAAATTTGTCATGTCGTCGTGAGAAAATGCATTGGATTGAGAAGCGCGCCCACAGAGTCGAACATCTCAGACGTTCCTTAAATACAGTACTGCCGCATGTCCTTTCTTAATGGATTTAGAAAGCAACTATGTTCCTCTTGCTGCAATATCGTCTCCTTGCAGTCCAAATATAGTTCTCTGTAGAAAATTTAGAATTATAATTGAACTGCCTACTAATATTAACAATTCAATTAATTATTAATACATGATGAAGGGAAAATTAGGAAAAAAATTATTGTTACAACTGCAAAAATGAAACAACCCTCCTTATTACCAGCATCTACACAACCATTCAGAATTTGTCATCCGCTCTATGTCATATACCATGTTATGTATTCTCTATCGAATGTTATTTCATCTTTGACTGCATGGTCCTTTGACAATATAAAGAACCTTTTGCATCTGTAAAAATAAGAGACAACAACAAATAGAGTGAAATTAATTACGTAATGTGTGTATATATATATATATATATATAAATGTACAGATTTGGCCATAATTATGTACGTATTATCACAGAGTTACATGAACAAATAATTAATGTGAAGTATGAGAAGAGCTAGCTACATGAACAAATTAGTATAAAGGATAAAATATATTGATTACGTCAACTTTGAGGATCAAGAGATCGGAGAAAGGCTGAGGAGAACTTGAGACAACTTGTGTGAAAACAGTGACGATTAATTCATCGGGGAGCAAGTCAAATCTCTGGTTCTGCGTCTGAAAGTTCATTGAAAAATTAACCAAGTTATCGAAGTAAATATATGCTCATCCTCAAATTAAAATTTACAAATTAGTCAAGTTGTACATTATTATTGTAACAAATTTAACAAAGTCAGTGCAGTTTAATTTTGTAGTCCAATTCATATATATATGCAGTGTTCCATCAAAGTTTCGTTCGTACTAACTATATTAGTATGTTTTTATATGAAGTAACAAAATTAGTGAGGTGTTAAGAATATAAGTACTTCATCGAGCAATAGCTTTGCTATCACTTACCAAAATAAACAAATAACAACAATGAGAAGTAAAACAAAAATTCCTATTCTTATTTTTTTCTTCTATTCAGTTCAAACAAGAAGAGTGTAATGAGAAGGGATTTGAATTTGTCACTTAGTGCAATATAAGCCTTCTTGTTGGCATTTTTAGTGCATACCTTTAGAATTTTCAAATTGTAGTTGTCGAGTCAATTAGGTCCTTGCGATGCAACCAAAAGTTTGTCAAAAGAAAGGGTCCCAAATGACAATGCCGACACAAGAGAAAGTAGTGGAGAAAGAGGAAAGTGTGTTCGAGTTTTGGAGAAGATGAAGTGGAAAAAGTGCAGAGAAAGTGGAGATGATACTTGCGAGAATGTTATTTTTAATTCTTTAAGGTTTTTATATTCCTTTTGTTAATTAATTTAGAGAATGTTCTCTAGAAATATGTACTACATTAGGAAGCCAATGACACAGATGTAGTGCACTATATGAAACGACCGGTTGTGATGTGACTCAGGGGTTGGATATTATAAGTTGAGAATTGTATGAATCTTGATGCAAACAAAGGGCTTAGATTTGCAGTAACACAGGCAACGGTAATTAAAAGTTTTTTTTATTGAAAGTGCGCATGCAGAGCAAAAATCTTATACAAAATAGGCAAATTTTGTTATATATATGGATCAAAATTAAATTGATTGTATCATTAATTATCGATGCAAAATTAGTGTGATTGCACAACTATTGATGACAACCAACAATCTTAATTGATTTGTGTTTTAAAACTTTCGTTCATATATATATATATATATAGAGAGAGAGAGAGAGAGAGAGAAAGGCTAAGGTGCTTCATGGAGCACAAAATCGCTCGTGCTCCACATTCGTTATATCTAATTTGAAAACTCCAACGATCGATATGAACCGTTGAACATGATTTACATATTGAAATCTACTTGGAGATTGAATTTTACAATTTTTTGAAATTTTTTGCTATTTTTTTAAAGAGGTAGAAAAGTTGCTAATCAAACGGTTTCTGGAC
>CAXKVX010000525.1:0-157118 GCA_964058865.1 Eleocharis quinqueflora
CATTTATGAGTGGTAACCATTAAAGAAAACATCACAAAACATCGTAACCTACTCCGAGAAGTGTTTCTTATCTTAGTACTTCATTTATGGGTGGTATCCAGTAAAGAAAACATCACAAAGAATCATATCCTTTAAGTGTTTCATTTCCGAGTACTTAATTTATGAGTGATTCCGATCAAAGTACTTAATTTATGGGTTGTAACTATTAAATAAACATCAAAAAACATCTTACCCCATCGCGAGAAGTGTTTCTTATATGAGTTTCTTCTCCGAGTACTTCATTTATGGGTTGTAACAATTCATTAAAATACAATGAAGAAGCATAGATACCACTCTAAGTGTTTCATGTACGAGTACTTAATTAATTAGTGATTCCGATTAAAGTACTCAATTTTTGGGTGGTAACCATTAAAGAAAACACTACAAAGCATCATATTCTACTAAGAAGTGTTTCTGATCATAGTACTTCATTTATGAGTGGTAACAATTCAAGAACACTCTAAAAAGCATCATATCTTACTACGAAAAAAATTTCTTCTCCGAGTACTTCATTTAAGTGTTGCAACCATTAGTAAAAAACAACAATGAAGCACCGATTTCCACTCTAAGTGCTTCATGTTCGAGCACTTAATTTATGAGTGATTCTGATCAGAGTACTTCATTTATGGGCGGTAACCATTAAAGAAAACACCACAATGCAACGCATCATATCTTACCACAAGAAGAGTTTATTCTCCGAGTACTTCATTTAAGTGTTGTAACCATTCATTATAAACACAATGAAGAAGCATAGATACCACTCTAAATGTTTCATGTACTAGTACTTAATTTATGGGTGATCCCGATCAAAGTACTCAATTTATGGGCGGTAACCATTAAAGAAAACTGCACAAAGCATCATATTCTACTAAGAAGTGTTTCTGAACATAGTGCTTCATTTATGAGTGGTAACCATTCAAGAACACTCTACAAAGCATCATATCTTACTACAAAAAGAGTTTCTTCTCCGAGTACTTCATTTAAGTGTTGCAACCATTACTACAAAATAACAAAGAAGCATCGATTACCACTCTAAGTGCTTCATGTTCGAGTACTTAATTTATGAGTGATTCTGATCTGAGTACTTCATTTATGGCTGGTAACCATTAAAGCAAACACCACAAAGCATCGTACTCTACTGCGAGAAGTGTTTCTTATCTGAGTACTTCATTTATGGGTGGTAACCATTAAAGAAAACACCACAATGCATCACATCCTACTAAGAAGTGTTTCTGATCATAGTGCTTCATTTATGAGTGGTCACCTTTCAAGAACACTCTACAAAGCATCATATTTTACTACGAAAAGAGTTTCTTCTCCGAGTACTTCATTTAAATGTTGCAACCATTACTAAAACACAACGAAGAAGCACCGATTACCACTCTAAGTGCTTCATGTTCGAGTACTTAATTTATGAGTGATTCTGATCATAGTACTTCATTTATGGCTGGTAACCATTAAAGCAAACACCACAAAGTATCGTACTCTACTGCGAGAAGTGTTTCTTATCTGAGTACTTCATTTATGGGTGGTAACCATTAAAGAAAACACCACATTGCATCATATCCTACTAAGAAGTGTTTCTTATCTGTGTACTTCATTTATGAGTGGTAACCATTAAAGAAAACATCACAAAACATCGTAACCTACTCCGAGAAGTGTTTCTTATCTTAGTACTTCATTTATGGGTGGTATCCAGTAAAGAAAACATCACAAAGAATCATATCCTTTAAGTGTTTCATTTCCGAGTACTTAATTTATGAGTGATTCCGATCAAAGTACTTAATTTATGGGTTGTAACTATTAAATAAACATCAAAAAACATCTTACCCCATCGCGAGAAGTGTTTCTTATCTGAGTACTTTATTTATGGGTTGTAACCATTAAAAAAGCACCACAAATCACCATATATTATTGAAAAGTGTTTCTTATCAATGTACTTCATTTTTGAGTGGTAACATGTTAAGAAAACTCCACAACGCATCATATCTTACCATGAGCAGAGTTTCTTCTCTGAGTAATTCATTTAAGTGTTGTAACCATTCATTAAAACACAATGAAGAAGCATAGATACCACTCTAAGTGTTTAATATTCGAATACTTAATTTATGAGTGATTCCGATCATTGTACTTAATTTATGGGTGGTAACCAATAAAGAAAACACCACAAAGCATTGTAATCTACTGCGAGAAGTGTTTCTTATCTGAGTTCTTCATTTATGGATGGTAACCATTAAAGAAATCCCCACAAAGAATCATATCCTACTAAGAAGTGTTTCTGATCATAGTACTTCATTTATGTGTGGTAACCTTTCAAAAAAACTTAACAAAGCATCATATCTTACCACGAGAAGAGTTTCTTCTCCGAATACTTTATTTAAGTGTTGTAACCATTAATTGTAACACAACGAAGAAGCACAGAGTACTGCTTTAAGTGTTTCATGTCCAGTACTTAATTTATGAATTATTGTGATCACAATCTTCATTTCTGGGTGGTAACCATTAAAGAAAACATCACAAACCATCATATCTTACTAAGAAGTGTTTCTTATGAGTGTACTTCTTTTATAAGTGGTAACTTGTTAAGAAAACTCCACAACACATCATATCTTACACGAGAAGAGTTTTCTTCTCCGAGTACTTCATTTAAGTGTTGTAACCATTCATTAAAACACAATGAAAAATCATACATACTACTCTAAGTGTTTCATGTCTGAGTACTTAATTTATGAGTGATTCCTATCAAAGTACTTAATTTGGGGTGGTAACCATTAAAGAAAACATCACAATGGATCTTACCGTACTGCAAGAAGTGTTTCTTATCTGAGTACTTCAATTATGGGTGGCATTAAAGAAAATACCACAAAGGATCATATCCTACTAAGAAGTGTTTCTGATCATAGTACTTCATTTATGAGTGGTAATCTTTCAAGAACACTCTACCAAGCATCATATCGTACTATCAAAAGAGTTTCTTCTTCAAGTACTTCATTTAAGTGTTGCAATCATTACTAAAACACAACTAAGAAGCACCGAGTACCGTTCTAAGTGCTTCATGTTCGAGTACTTAATTTATGAGTGATTCTGATCAGAGTACTTCATTTATGGGTGGTAACCATTAAAGCAAACACCACAAAGCATCGTACTCTACTGCGAGAAGTGTTTCTTATCTGAGTACTTCATTTATGGGTGGTAATCATTAAAGAAAACACCACAATGCATAATATCCTACTAAGAAGTGTTTCTTATCAGTGTACTTCATTTATGAGTGGCAAACTTTCAAGAAAACTTCACAAAGCATTATATCTTACCACGAGAAGAGTTCTTCTCTTAGTACTTCATTTAAGTGTTGTAACATTTCATTAAAATACAATTAAGAAGCATAGATATCAATCTAAGTGTTTCATGTCCGAGTATTTAATTTATGAGTGATATTGATCAAAGTACTTAATTTATGGGTGGTAATCATTAAAGAAAACACCACAAAGCATCGTACCCTACTGCGAGAAGTGTTTCTTACTAGAGTACTTCATTTATGGGTGGTAACCATTAAAGAAAACAGCACGAAGCATCATACCCTACTACGAGAAATGTTTCTTATCTGAGTACTTCATTTATGGGTGGTAACTATTAAAGAAAACTTTATAAAGCATCATATATTACTAAGAAGTGTTTCTGATCGCAGTACTTCATTTATGAGTGATAACCTTTCAAAAAAGCTTCACAAAGCACCATATCATACCACGAGAATAGTTTTTCTCCGATTACTTCATTTAAGTGTTGTAACCATTAACTAAAACACTATAAAGAAGTATGGAGTACCACTCTAAGTGCTTCATGTACGAGTACATAATTTCTGAGTGATTCTGATGAGTGAACTTCATTTATGGGTAGTAATCATTAAAGAAAACACCACAAAGCATCGTAACCTACTGCGAGAAGTGTTTCTTTTCTGAGTACTTCATTTATGGGTTGTAACCATGAGACATCATATCTTACTAAGAAGTGTTTCTTACTAGTGTACTTCATTTATGAGTGGTAACCTGTTAAGAAAACTCCACAACGCATCATATTATACTAGGAGAAGTGTTTCTGATCATAGTAGTTCATTTATGAGTGGTAACCTCTCAAGAAAACCCCACAAAGCATCATATCCTACTAGGAGAAGTGTTTCTGACCAGAGAACTTCATTTATGAGTGATAACCTTTCAAAAAAACTCCACAAAGCAACATATCTTACCACGAGAAGAGTTTCTTCTCCAAGTACTTCATTTAAGTGTTGTAAACAATAAATAAAACACAACGAAGAAACATAGATTACCACTCTAAGTGCTTAATGTTGAGTTCTTAATTTATGAATGATTCTAATTAGAGTACTTCATTTATGGGAGGTAACCAATAAAGAAAACATCACAATGTATCTAATCCGACTATGAGAAGTGTTTCTTATCTAAGTACTTTATTTATGGGTGGTAATCATTAAAGAAAACATCACAAAACATCATATCCTACTAGTAGAAGTGTTTCTGACCAGAGTACTTCATTTATGAGTGGTAACCTTTCAAGAAAACTCACAAAGCAACATATCTTACTACGAGAAGAGTTTCTTCTCCGAGTACTTTATTTCAGTGTTGTAAATAATGAATAAAACACAACGAAGAAGCATAGTTTACCATTCAAAGTGCTTAATGTTGAGGACTTAATATATGATTCTGATCAGAGTACATCATTTATGGGTGGTAACCAATAAATAAAAACATCACAAAGTATCTACTCCGACTACGAGAAGAGTTTCTTATCTAAGTACTTCATTTATGGGTGGTAATCATTAAAGAAAAACCACAAAGCATCATATCCTTCTAGGAGAAGTGTTTCTGACCAGGTTACTTCATTTATGAGTGGTAACCTTTCAAGAAAATTCCACAAAACAACATATCTTACTACGAGAAGAGTTTCTTCAAAGAGTACTTCATTTAAGTGTTGTAAAAAATGAATAAAACACTACAAAGAAGAATAGATTACCACTCTAAGTGCTTCATGTCCGAGTACTTAATTTATGATCGATTATGATCAGAGTAGTTTATTTATGTGTGGTAACCATAAAAAAAAAACATCACAAAACATATTATTCTATTACGAGAAGTGTTTATTATATGAGTACTTATTTTATGGGTAGTAACCATTAAAGAAAACATCACAAAGCATCATATCCAACTATGAGAAGAGTTTTTTTATCAGAGTACTTCATTTATGAGTGGTAACCTTTCAAGAAAACTCCACAAAATAGCATATCTTAATACAAGAAGAGTTTCTTTTCCGAGTGCTTCATTTAACTGATGTAAACAATGAATTAAACACAACGAAGAAGCATAGATTACCACTCTAAGTGCTTAATGTTAAGTACTTAATTTATGAGTGATTCTGATGAGAGTACTTTATTTGTGGGTGATAACCATTGAAGAAAATATCACAAAGCATATTATCTTATTACTATAAGTGTTTCTTACCCGAGTACTTCTTTTATGGATGGTAACCATTAAAGAAAACATCACAACGCTTCATTTCCTACTATGAGAAGAGTTTTTTTTTATCATAGTACTTCATTTATGAGTGGTAACCTTTCAAGAAAACTCCAAAAAACATCATATCTAACTACAAGAAGAGTTTTTCTCCGAGTACTTTATTTAAGTACTGTAAAAAAAGAATAAAATACAGCAAAAAAGCATAGATTACCACTCTAAGTGCTTAATATCGAGTATTTAATTTATGAGTAATTCTGAATAGAGTACTAACTTTATGTGTGGTAACCATTAAAGAAAACTTCACAAAGCATCTTATCCGACTACGAGAAGTGATTCTTATATGAGTACATCAATTATGAGTAGTTATCTTTCAAGAAAACTCCACAAAGCAACATATCTTACTACGAGAAGAGTTTCTTCTCAGAGTACTTCATTTAAGTGTTGTAAACAACAAATAAATCACAATAAAGAAGTAAAGATTACCACTCTAAGTGCTTAATGTTGAGTACTTAATTTACGAGCAATTCTGATCAGAGTACATCATTTATCGGTGGTAACCATTAAAGAAAACATCACAAAGCATCTAACCCGACTACGAGAAGTGTTTCTTCTCAAAGTACTTCATTTATGGGTGGTAACCTTTCAAAATGATGTACTCATTTATCGATGGTAACCATTAAAGAAAACACCACAAAGCATCATATCCTACTAGGAGAAGTGTTTCTAACCAGAGTACATCATTTATGAGTGGTAACCTTTCAAAAAAACTCAACAAAGCAACATATCTTACTACGAGAAGAGTTTCTTCTCAGAGTACCTCATTTAATTGTTGTAAACAATGAATAAAATACAATGACGAAGCATAGATTAGTACTCTAAGTGCTTAATGTTGAGTACTTAATTTATGAGCAATTCTGATCAGAGTACATCATTTATGGGTGGTAACCATTCATAAAAAATAACACAAAGCATATATTATCCTGTTACGAGAAGTGTTTCTTACCTGAGTACTTCTTTTATGGATGGTAACAATTAAAGAAAACATCACAAAGCATCATTTCCTACTGTGAGCATAGTTTTTTTATCAGAGTACTTCATTTATGAGTGGTAACCTTTCAAGAAAACTCCACAAAACAACATATCTTACTACGAGAAGAGTTTCTTCTTCGAGTACTTCATTTAAGTATTGTAAACAATAAATAAAATACAACGAAAAATCATAGATTAACACTCTAAGTGCTTAATGTTGAGTACTTAATTTATGAACAATTCTGATCAGAGTACATCATTTATTGGTGGTAACCATTAAAGAAAACATTACAAAACATCTAATCCGACTATGAGAAGTGTTTCTTATCCTAGTACTTCATTTATGGGTGGTAATCATTAAAGAAACACCACAAAACATTATATTCTACTAGGAGAAGTGTTTCTGATCGGAGTATGTAATTTATGAGTGGTGACCTTTCAAGAAAATACCACAAAGCATCATATCTAACTACGATAAGAGTTTATTTTCCGAGTATTTCATTTAAGTGTTGTAAACAATGAATAAAACACAACGAAAAAGCATAGATTACCACTTTAAATGCTTAATGTTGAGTACTTAATTTATGAGCAATTCTGATTAGAGTACTTCATTTATTGGTGGTAACCATTAAAGAAAACACCACAAAGAATCATATCCTATTATGAGAAGTGTTTTTTATCAGAGTACTTCATTTATGAGTGGTAACCACTCAAGAAAACCCCACAAAATATCATATCTTACTACGAGAAGAGTTTCTTATCCGAGTACTTCATTTAAGTTTTGTAAACAATGAATAAAACACAACGAAGAAACATGCATTACCACTCTAAGTGCTTAATGTTGAGTACTTAATTTATGAATGATTCTGATCATAGTACTTCATTTATGGGTGGTAACCATTAAAGAAAACATCACAAAGCATCCAATCCGACTATGAGAAGTTTTTCTTATCTAAGTACTTAATTTATGAGTGGTAATCATTAAAGAAAACACCACAAAGCATCATATCCTACTAGGAGAAGTGTTTCTGATCAGAGTACTTCATTTATGAGTGGTAATCTTTCAAGAAAACTCCACAAAGTAGCATATCTTAATACAAGAAAAGTTTCTTTTCCGAATACTTTATTTAACTGTTGTAAACAATGAATTAAACACAACGAAGAATCATAGATTACCACTCTAAGTGCTTAATGTTGAGTACTTAATTTAAGAGCAATTCTGATCAGAGTACATCATTTGTGGGTGGTAACTATTCAAGAAAATAACACAAAGCATATATTATCCTGTTACGAGAAGTGTTTCTTACCTGAGTACTTCTTTTATGGATGGTAACCATTAAAGAAAATATCACAAAACATCATTTCCTACTGTGAGAAGAGTTTTTTTCTCATAATACTTCATTTATGAGTGGTAACCTTTATAGAAAACTCCAAAAAACAGCATATCATACTACAAGAGGAGTTTCTTCTCCGAGTACTTCATTTTAAGTACAGTAAACAAAGAATAAAATACAGCGAAGAAGCATAGATTACCAATCTAAGTGCTTAATATTGAGTATTTAATTTATGAGTGATTCTGAATAGAGTACTTCATTTATGTGTAGTAAACATTAAAGAAAACTTCCCAAAGCATCTTATCCGACTACGAGAAGTGTTTCTTATATGAGTACTTCATTTATTGGTGGTAACCATTAAAGAAAACACCACAAAGAATCATATCATACTATGAGAAGTGTTTCTGATCATAGTATTTCATTTATGAGTGGTAACCTCTCAAGAAAACCCCACAAAATATCATATCTTACTACGAGAAGAGTTTCTTATCCGAGTACTTCATTTAAGTTTTGTAAACAATGAATAAAACACAACGAAGAAACATGCATTACCACTCTAAGTGCTTAATGTTGAGTACTTAATTTATGAATGATTCTGATCAGAGTACTTCATTTATGGGTGGTAACCATTAAAGAAAACATAACAAAGCATCCAATCCGACTATGAGAAGTTTTTCTTATCTAAGTACTTCATTTATGGGTGGTAATCATTAAAGAAAACACCACAAAGCACCATATCCTACTAGGAGAAGTGTTTAATACAGCGAAGAAGCATAGATTACCAATCTAAGTGCTTAATATTGAGTATTTAATTTATGAGTGATTCTGAATAGAGTACTTCATTTATGTGTAGTAAACATTAAAGAAAACTTCCCAAAGCATCTTATCCGACTACGAGAAGTGTTTCTTATATGAGTACTTCATTTATTGGTGGTAACCATTAAAGAAAACACCACAAAGAATCATATCATACTATGAGAAGTGTTTCTGATCATAGTATTTCATTTATGAGTGGTAACCTCTCAAGAAAACCCCACAAAATATCATATCTTACTACGAGAAGAGTTTCTTATCCGAGTACTTCATTTAAGTTTTGTAAACAATGAATAAAACACAACGAAGAAACATGCATTACCACTCTAAGTGCTTAATGTTGAGTACTTAATTTATGAATGATTCTGATCAGAGTACTTCATTTATGGGTGGTAACCATTAAAGAAAACATCACAAAGCATCCAATCCGACTATGAGAAGTTTTTCTTATCTAAGTACCTAATTTATGGGTGGTAATCGTTAAAGAAAACACCACAAAGCATCATATCCTACTAGGAGAAGTGTTTCTGATCAGAGTACTTCATTTATGAGTGGTAATCTTTCAAGAAAACTCCACAAAGTAGCATATCTTAATACAAGAAAAGTTTCTTTTCCGAATACTTTATTTAAGTGTTGTAAACAATGAATTAAACACAACGAAGAAGCATAGATTACCACTCTAAGTGCTTAATGTTATGTACTTAATTTATGAGCGATTCTGATGAGACTACTTTATTTGTGGGTGATAACCACTGAAGAAAATATCACAAAGCAAATTATCTTATTACGATAAGTGTTTCTTACCCGAGTACTTCTTTTTTGGATGGTAACCATTAAAGAAAACATCACAAATCTTCATTTCTACTATGAGAAGAGTTTTTTTTTATCATAGTACTTCATTTATGAGTGGTAACCTTTCAAAAAAACTCCAAAAAATATCATATCTTACTACAAGAAAAGTTTCTTCTCCGAGTACTTTGTTTAAGTGTTGTAAACAAAGAATAAAATACAGCAAAAAAAACATAGATTACCACTTTAATTGCTTAATGTTGAGTACTTAATTTATGAGCGATTCTGAATAGAGTACTTCATTTATGTGTGGTAACAATTAAAGAAAATATCACAAAGCATCTTATCCGACTACGAGAAGTGATTCTTATATGAGTACTTCATTTATTGGTGGTAAGCATTAATAAAAACACCACAAAGAATCATATTATAATATGAGAAGTGTTTCTGATCAGAGTACTTTTATGAGTGGTAACCTCTCGAGAAAACCCACAAAACATCATATCTTACTACGAGAAGAATTTCTTCTCCAAGTACTTCTTTTAAGTGATGTAAACAAAGAATAAAACACAACGAAGAAACATATATTACCAATCTAAGTGCTTAATGTTGAGTACTTAATTTATGAATGATTCTGATCAGAGTACTTCATTTATGAGTGGTAACCATTAAAGAAAACATCACAAAGCATCTAATCCGACTATGAGAAGTGTTTCTTATCTAAGTACTTTATTTATGGGTGATAATCATTAAGGAAAACACCACAAAGCATCATATCCTACTAGAAGAAGTATTTTTTACCAGAGCACTTCATTTATGAGTGATAACATTTCAAGAAAACTCCAGAAAACAACATATCTTACTACGAGAAGAGTTTCTTCTCCGAGTACTTCATTTAAGAGGTGTAAACAATAAATAAAACAAAACGAAGAAGCAAAGATTGCCACACTAAGTGCTTAATGTTGAGTACTTAATTTAGGAGCAATTCTGATCAGAGTACATCATTTATGGATGGTAACCATTAAAGAAAACACCACAAAACATCATATCCTACTAGGAGAAGTGTTTCTGACCAGAGTACATCATTTATGAGCGGTAACCTTTCAAAAAAACTCTACAAATAAACATATCTTACTACGTGAAGAGTTTTTTCTCGGAGTACTTCATTTATATGTTGTAAACAATGAAAAAAAAACACTACAAAGAAGAATAAATTAGGGAAAATTTTGTATGTGCCATCCGAAACTAGCGAAATCTCACAAATGCCATCTGAAACTCAATTCTTCCATTATTACCATCCAGAATCACTGACACCTCTTATATTTGCCACATTTTGTATTTTATTAATTTTTGACAACTAAAAAAAACAAATTTTATTATAATGTCAAGAATAGCCCTACCTTTCCCTGTTAATCGAATGCTTCGATTTGACTCGACTCAAACATTCGATTGATCAGTTCACACGACTGACTCACACTCGATCCTTCCCTTTCTCGTGAAGAACCGCCTCACACTCGATCCTTCCCTTTCTCCCTCTCTCTCTCTCTCTCTCTCTCTCTCTCTCATGAACCCTCCGCCACCACCCATCCCTCCTCTCTCTCGCTGCCGGATCCCTAGAACCGACCAACCCTAGAGCACTAGAAGCCCCTTTCCTCCTCTACCGACAAATCCTAGAATTCTAGCTCCTCTTTCATCTTTCAATTTCTTTGGCCTCCATGCAGCAGTCGTCCAGCAGTGCCATGGCTAATAGAAGAATGGTACTAGCTAACCTAATAATCAGTCAATTTAGTATATTTTCCTTTTCAAATTCGATTTTACTATTCTGACATGAATAGATGAATAGATGAGTTCCTTTATATTTTTTTCAAATATATTTGTATTTGATAACAAATTCTGAAATGAATAGATGAAAAAAGAATTAATTTGAATTCTGGCAGAAATATTTGTTATAGGGTACTGTTCGATAATAGATTCTGGCATGAATAGATGAATTCTTTTATTTTACTGTTCGATACTAGCAGCATACAATATATATGAAATATTGATAACTTATCTTCTAATACTGAAATTGAAATTTTTAATTCTAGCATAAATAGATGAGTCTGTAAACAAAGTTACTTTGTTCTACATAGAACATACTGAAAGGTTAATGTACCAGTTGGGGAAAACTGTCTTACTATGCCAGTTGGGGAAAACTATCTCACTGCCACATTATGAAGATGATCCACTGCATTGCTTGTGAACTACTGCAAGTGGAATTATATTTGTTACCACTTTTAATTGATTTTTTAACTTGTTTAAAGTAGTCTGCTAATATTTATAATTGCCTGATGTGAGATTTTTTGTTTACTTGTATGGGACAGTGAAAGATCTAGATGCAGTGCTGGAAGCTACTCCAGTTCTTCTTGAAAATGAGGCTTTTGGATGAACAACTTGGCTTTGTTCAATTGAAGCACAATTAGGAGCTATCTAGCTTTTTTATTTTTTTTATTTTTTATTTATGGATTTGGGTATGTATGATGGAATTGCTTGTTCATATAATTGTGCAATGTTACAGTTTTTTTATTGAAATCAATTGCTCTCAAATTTAATCTTCTTTGATTGTTTACTTTCTTGGTACTGATGGGATAGCTTGCTTGCTCTCTGGTGTGATCAATGGTTAATACGTCAAAATTAATCAAACATGCAAATTCCAGTTTGAGAGTTTCAATTCTATTTCAGTGAAGGATTGGAATTGGCACAAATTTTGCAATTCACTTAATGATACATGTGGTATTGAATATGAACAAATTACAGTTTTGCAAAGATTTTTTTTTCAATTTTATGCATCATTCCTAAATGGACATTTAATGTACCTAGTCAAGTAAACTGAAAGCAAACTAAATTCGAAGCAAACTGGAAGCAAACTAACATCAAGTAAACTTAATTAAAATAAATAGGAAGCAAGTAAATTCTTAACCAAATAAACATCAAAGTGAAGTGAATTCTTAAATTGGAATCATTATCCAAACTTGAAACATACATAGAAAAGTACATTTATGCAATAACGTTAACATCAGCAAATAACTACAACATTGATATCAAAGGACAACATGTATATCCTTATCTAATTAAGCTTCAATCTAATAACACTATTATTCCTCAATTCTTCAGTAACTCACTAAACCAGCAAACTAAAGTCTGAAATGGTCATGACTGCAGTTCTTCTTTAAGTCTGCAATTCAATTTGAAATAAAAAAATATTGAAACAATTAATCAAGCCTTACATTGTTTATGCATGAATCTTAGTTAACAGAAGAACACTTACTGCAATGAAATATATTAAGTTATGCACTGTATTGACAAATTGAGAATTGACAACTGATAACCCATCACTCAATGACAAATACTTGCAGTTAAGAAGAAATATAGTAGATTTCGTTAGTTCAATTTTTTTAATTCTCTAATGGGCACAATTAACAATACTATGGATGACCAATCAAAACATTTAATCTCAAGTCATTTACATTTCAATACATGAATGTTTGTACAATACATGAACTTATAAGACAAACTTAACACCCAACTCTTCCAATTCAATATACAGTAGCTGAATCAAGTATTGTTAGCTTTACCATATCACTGACTCGATTCTCATACCCAATCGACACAACAACATCATTCCATTCAACTATAAGACACAACTCCACCAAAATAATTAAATAGATGAAGTATAAATCATTACCGTTCTTCTATTTCATTCGTCCTCGCTGATTTATCAGAGAAAGATTGATACATGGAGGCGATGTGGAAGAGGCGGTGAAAACTTGGGGAAGGATGGGGCGGATTGGAATCTGCTTGAGCGGAGAGGGAAAACCCTAGTTTGTTTGTGCGAGAGAGAAGGTAGAGTCGAGTCGACTCGTGGATGAGTCGAGAGAGAGGAGGGATAGATGGTGGTGGAGGGAAATAGGGTTCTTCAGCGTTCTTCACGAGAGAGAGGTCGAGTCGACTCGAGATCGACTTTCGGATCGAGTCCAGTCTGATTCGAATTGATGGGTTCGAATAACAAGTAAGTGGTCAGGGTAGTTTGGTCATTATAATAAAAATTGATTTTTTAAATCTCTCAGGAATGAATAAAGTATAAAATGTGTCAAAAATAAGATGTGCCAGCGATTTTGGAGGGCTATTGCAAGAATTCAGTTTCAGGTGGCATTTGTGAGATTTCGTCAGTTTCGAATGGCACAAACAAAATTTTCTCAAAAAATTACCACTCAAAGTGCTTAATTTCCGAGTACTTAATTTATGAGCGATTCTGATCAGAGTACTTCATTTATGAGTGGTAACCTTTCAAGAAAACTACACAAAGCAACATATCTAACTACGAGAAGAGTTTCTTCTTCGAGTACTTCATTTTAAGTATTGTAAACAATAAATAAAATACAACAAAAAGCATAGATTAGCACTCTAAGTGCTTAATGTTAAGTACTTAATTTATTAACAATTCTGATCAGAGTACATCATTTATTAGTGGTAACCATTAAAGAAAACATCACAAAGCATCTAATCCGACTATGAGAAGTGTTTCTTATCCTAGTACTTCATTTATGGGTGATAATCATTAAAGAAAACACCACAAAACATCATATCCTACTAGGAGAAGTGTTTCTGACCAGAGTATTTAATTTATGAGTGGTGACCTTTCAAGAAAATACGACAAAGCATCATATCTTACTACGAGAAGAGTTTATTCTTCGAGTACTTCATTTAAGTGTTGTAAACAATGAATAAAACACAACGAAAAAGCATAGATTACCACTCTAAGTGCTTAATGTTGAGTACTTAATTTATGAGCAATTCTGATCATAGTACATCATTTATGGATGGTAACCATTAAAGAAAACATCACAAGCATCTAATCCAACTATGAGAAGTGTTAATTATCAAAGTACTTCATTTATGGGTGGTAATCGTTAAAGAAAACACCACAAAACAACATATCCTACTAGGAGATGTGTTTCTGATCAGAGTACTTCATTTTTTAGTGGCAAACTTTCAAGAAAACTCCACAAAGCAACATATCTTACTACGAGAATAGTTTCTTCTCGTAGCACTTCATTTAAGTGTTGTAAACAATGAATAAAACACTCCAAAGAAGAATAGATTACCACTCAAATTGCTTCATTTCCGAGTAATTAATTTATGAGCGATTCTTATCAGAGTATTTTATTTATGTGTGGTAACCATTAAAGAAAACATCACAAAACTTATTATTCTATTACGAAAGGTGTTTCTTATATGAGTACTTCATTTATTGGTAGTAACCATTAATAAAACACCACAAAGAATTATATCCTACTATAAGAAGTGTTTTTTTTATCAGAGTACTTCATTTATGAGTAGTAACCTTTCAAGAAAACTCCAAAAAACATCATATCTTACCACAAGAAGAGTTTCTTCCTCGAATACTTTATTTAAGTACTATAAAAAAACAATAAAATACAACAAAAAAACATAGATTACCACTCTAAGTGCTTAATATTGAGTATTTAATTTATGAGAGATTCTGAATAGAGTACTCCATTTATGTGTGGTAACGATTAAAGAAAACTTCACAAAGCATCTTATTCGACTATGAGAAATGTTTCTTATATGAGTACTTCATTTATTGGTGGTAACCATTAAAGAAAACACCACAAAGAATCATATCCTACTATGAGAAGTTTTCTGATCATAGTACTTCATTTATGAGTGGTAACCTCTCAAGAAAACTCCACAAAGCATCATATCCTACTAGGAGAAGTGTTTCTAACCAGAGTACTTCATTTTTGAGTGATAACCTTTCAAGAAAACTCCACAAAGCAACATATCTTACTACGAGAAGAGTTTTTTCTTCGAGTACTTCATTTAAGTGTTGTAAACAATGAATAAAACACTACAAAGAACAATGGATTACCACTCTAATTACTTCATTTCTGAGTAATTAATTTATGAGCGATTCTGATAAGAGTAGTTTATTTATGCGTGGTAACCATTAAATAAAACATCACAAAATATATTATCCTATTACGAGAAGTATTTCTTATATGAGTACTTCATTTATTGGTGTTAACCATTAAAGAAAATACCACAAAGAATCATATCCTACTATGAGAAGTGTTTTTTATCAGAGTACTTCATTTATGAGTGGTAACCTTTCAAGAAAACTCCAAAAAACATCATATATTACTACAAGAAAGTTTTTCTCAGAGTACTTTATTTAAGTACTGTAAACATCATTGATTACCACTCTAAATGCTTAATATCGAGTATTTAATTTATGAGTGATTCTGAATAGAGTACTTCCTTGATGTGTGGTAACCATTAAAGAAACATCACAAAGCATCTAATCCGACTACGAGAAGTGTTTCTTCTCAAAATACTTCATTTATGGGTGGTAACCATTAAAAAAACATCACAAATCATCATATCCTATTAGGAGAAATGTTTCTGACCAGAGTACATCATTTATGAGTGGTAACCTTTCAAAAAACTCCACAAAGCAACATATCTTACTACGAGAAAAATTTCTTCTTCGAGTACTTCATTTAAGTATTGTAAACAATAAATAAAATTCAACGAAAAATCATAGATTAGCACTCTAAGTGCTTAATGTTGAGTACTTAATTTATGAACAATTTTGATCAGAGTACATCATTTGTTGGTGGTAACTATTAAAGAAAACATCACAAATGATCTAATCCGACTATGAGAAGTGTTTCTTATCCTAGTACTTCATTTATGGGTGGTAATCATTAAAGAAAACACCACAAAACATCATATCCTACTAGAAGAAGTGTTTCTGACCAGAGTACTTCATTTATGAGTGGCAAACTTTTAAGAAAACTTCACAAAGCAACATATCTTACTACGAGAAGAGTTTTTTTCTCGGAGTACTTCATTTAAGTGTTGTAAATAATGAATAAAACACTACAAAGAAGAATAGATTACCAATCTAAGTGCTTCATTTCCGAGTACTTAATTTATGAGCGATCTAATGAGAGTAGTTTATTTATGTGTGGTAACCATTAAAGAAAACATCACAAAACAAATTATCCTATTACGAGTAGTGTTTCTTGTATGAGTACTTCATTTATTAATGGAAACCATTAAAAAAAACACTACAAAGAATCATATCCTACTATGAGAAATGTTTTTTAATAAAGTACTTCATTTATGAATGGTAACCTTTCCAGAAAACTCCACAAAGCAGCATATCTTACTAGGAGGAGAGTTTCTTCTCCGAGTACTTCATTTAAGTGTTGTAAACAACGAATAAAACACAACGAAGAAGCATAAATTACCAATCTAAGTGCATAATGTTGAGTACTGAATTTATGAGCAATGCTGATCAGAGTCCATCATATATGCGTGGTAACCATTAAAGAAAACATCACAAAGCGTCTAATCCGACTACGAAAAGTGGTTCTTATCTAAGTACTTCATTTATGGGTGGTAATCATTAAAGAAAACAACACAAAACATCATATCCTACTAGGAGAAGTGTTTCTGACCAGAGTATTTCATTTATGAGTGACAACCTTTCAAGAAAACTCGAAAAGCAATATATCTTACTACGAGAAGAGTTTCTTCTCCGAGTACTTCATTTAATTATTGTAAACAATGAATAAAACACTACAAAGAAGAATAGAGTACCACTCCAAGTATTTCATATCCGAGTATTTAATTTATGAGCGATTCTGATCAGAGTACTTCATTTATGGGTGGTAACCATTATATAAAACATCACAAAGCATCTAATTAGACTATGCGAAGTGTTTCTTATCTAAGTACTTCATTTATGGGTGGTAATCACTAAAGAAAGCACCACAAAGCATCACATCCTATTAGGAGAAGTGTTTCCGACCAGAGTATTTCATTTATGAGTGTTGACCTTTCAAGAAAATATCACAAAGCACCATATCTTACTACGAGAAGAGTTTCTTCTCCAAGTACTTAATTTAAGTATTGTAAACAATGAATAAAACACAACGAAAAAACATAGATTACCACTCTAAGTGCTTAATGTTGAGTACTTAATTTAAGAGCAATTCTGATCAGAGTACATCATTTGTGGGTGGTAACTATTCAAGAAAATAACACAAAGCATATATTATCCTGTTACGAGAAGTGTTTCTTACCTGGGTACTTCTTTTATGGATGGTAACCATTAAAGAAAACATCACAAAGCATCATTTCCTACTGTGAGTAGAGTTTTTTTATCAGAGTACTTCATTTATGAGTGGTAACCTTTCAAGAAAACTACACAAAGCAACATATCTAACTACGAGAAGAGTTTCTTTTTCGAGTACTTCATTTAAGTATTGTAAACAATAAATAAAATACAACAAAAAGCATAGATTAGCACTCTAAGTGCTTAATGTTGAGTACTTAATTTATTAACAATTCTGATCAGAGTACATCATTTATTAGTGGTAACCATTAAAGAAAACATCACAAAGCATCTAATCCGACTATGAGAAGTGTTTCTTATCCTAGTACTTCATTTATGGGTGATAATCATTAAAGAAAACACCACAAAACATCATATCCTACTAGGAGAAGTATATCTGACCAGAGTATGTAATTTATGAGTGGTGACCTTTCAAGAAAACTACACAAAGCAACATATCTAACTACGAGAAGAGTTTCTTTTTCGAGTACTTCATTTAAGTATTGTAAACAATAAATAAAATACAACAAAAAGCATAGATTAGCACTCTAAGTGCTTAATGTTGAGTACTTAATTTATTAACAATTCTGATCAGAGTACATCATTTATTAGTGGTAACCATTAAAGAAAACATCACAAAGCATCTAATCCGACTATGAGAAGTGTTTCTTATCCTAGTACTTCATTTATGGGTGATAATCATTAAAGAAAACACCACAAAACATCATATCCTACTAGGAGAAGTATTTCTGACCAGAGTATGTAATTTATGAGTGGTGACCTTTCAAGAAAATACGACAAAGCATCATATCTTACTACGAGAAGAGTTTATTCTTCGAATACTTCATTGAAGTGTTGTAAACAATGAATAAAACACAACGAAAAAGCATAGATTACCACTCTAAGTGCTTAATGTTGAGTACTTAATTTATGAGCAATTCTGATCAGAGTACTTTATTTTTTGTGGTAACCATTAAAGAAAACACTACAAAAAATCATATCCTACTATGAGAAGTGTTTTTTATCAGAGTACTTCATTTATGAGTGGTAACCATTAAAGAAAACATCACAAAGCATCTTATCTGACTACGAGAATTGTTTCTTATATGAGTACTTCATTTATTGGTGTTAATCATTAAAGAAAACACCACAAAGAATCATATCCTACTATGAGAAGTGTTTCTGATAATAGTATTTCATTTATGAGTGGTTACCTCTCAAGAAAACTCAACAAAGTATCATATCTTACTACGAGAAAAGTTTCTTCTCCGAGTACTTCATTTAAGTGTTGTAAACAATAAATAAAACACAACGAAGAAACATACATTACCACTCTAAGTGCTTAATGTTGAGTACTTAATTTATGAATGATTCTGATCAGAGTACTTCATTTATGGGTGGTAACCATTTAAGAAAACATCACAAAGCATCTAATCCGACTATGAGAAGTGTTTATTATCTAAGTACTTCATTTATGGATGGTAATCATTAAAGAAAACACCACAAAGTATCATATTCTACTAGGAGAAGTGTTTCTGACCATAGTACTTCATTTATGAGTGGTAACCTTTCAAGAAAACTCCACAAAGTAGCATATCTTATTACAAGAAGAGTTTTTTTTTCCGAGTACTTAATTTAAGTGTTGTAAACAATGAATTAAACACAACGAAGAAGCATAGATTAACACTCTAAGTACTTAATGTTAAGTACTTAATTTATGAGCGATTCTGATGAGAGTACTTTATTTGTGGGTGATAACCATTGAAGAAAATATCACAAAGCATATTATCTTATTACGAGAAGTGTTTCTTACCCGAGTACTTCTTTTATGGATGGTAACCATTAAAGAAAACATCACAAAGCTTCATTTCCTACTATGAGAAGAGTTTTTTTTTTATCATAGTACTTCATTTATGAGTGGTAACCTTTCAAGAAAACTCCAAAAAACATCATATCTTACTACAAGAAAAGTTTCTTCTCCGAGTACTTTATTTAAGTACTGTAAACAAAGAATAAAATACAGCAAAAAACATAGATTACGACTTTAAGTGCTTAATGTTGAGTACTTAATTTATTAGCGATTCTGAATAGAGTACTTCATTTATGTGTGGTAACAATTAAATAAAATATCACAAAGCATCTTATCCGACTACGAGAAGTGATTCTTATATGAGTACTTCATTTATTGGTGGTAAGCATTAAAAAAACACCACAAAGAATCATATTCTACTATGAGAAGTGTTTCTGATCAGAGTACTTTTATGAATGGTAACCTCTCAAGAAAACCCCACAAAGCATCATATCCTACTAGAAGAAGTGTTTCTGACCAGAGTACTTCATTTATGAGTGGCAAACTTTCAAGAAAACTTCACAAAGCAACATATCTTACTACGAGAAGAGTTTCTTCTCGGAGTACTTCATTTAAGTGTTGTAAATAATGAATAAAACACTACAAAGAAGAATAGATTACCAATCTAAGTGCTTCATTTTCGAGTACTTAATTTATAAGCGATTCTGATGAGAGTAGTTTATTTATGTGTGGTAACCATTAAAGAAAACATCACAAAACAAATTATCCTATTACGAGTAGTGTTTCTTATATGAGTACTTCATTTATTAATGGAAACCATTAAAGAAAACACTACAAAGAATCATATCCTACTATGAGAAGTGTTTTTTTAATAAAGTACTTCATTTATGAATGGTAACCTTTCCAGAAAACTCCACAAAGCAACATATCTTACTAGGAGGAGAGTTTCTTCTCCGAGTACTTCATTTAAGTGTTGTAAACAACGAATAAAACACAACGAAGAAGCATAAATTACCAATCTAAGTGCATAATGTTGAGTACTTAATTTATGAGCAATGCTGATCAGAGTCCATCATATATGCGTGGTAACCATTAAAGAAAACATCACAAAGCGTCTAATCCGACTACGAAAAGTGGTTCTTATCTAAGTACTTCATTTATGGGTGGTAATCATTAAAGAAAACAACACAAAACATCATATCCTACTAGGAGAAGTGTTTCTGATCATAGTATTTCATTTATGAGTGACAACCTTTCAAAAAAACTCCAAAAGCAATATATCTTACTACGAGAAGAGTTTCTTCTCCGAGTACTTCATTTAAGTGTTGTAAACAATGAATAAAACACTACCAAGAAGAATAGAGTACCACTCCAAGTATTTCATATCCGAGTATTTAATTTATGAGCGATTCTGATCAGAGTACTTCATTTATGGGTGATAACCATTATATAAAACATCACAAAGCATCTAATTAGACTATGCGAAGTGTTTCTTATCTAAGTACTTCATTTATGGGTGGTAATCACTAAAGAAAGCACCACAAAGCATCACATCCTATTAGGAGAAGTGTTTCCGACCAGAGTATTTCATTTATGAGTGTTGACCTTTCAAGAAAATATCACAAAGCACCATATCTTACTACGAGAAGAGTTTCTTCTCCAAGTACTTCATTTAAGTGTTGTAAACAAGGTTTAAAATAGCGGTTCGCGCGGTTTAGCGGTGGAGGAGTGATTTAGCGTTTAGCTTTTTATCAGTGATAAAACGGTCGATAAACTACCATATCGATATTTATATCATATAAATTTATTTCAAATGATATTAAGTATAAATTAAAATTAATACAATTTATATGCTTAATAATAACATATAATAGTAATTTGTTATCAACTACCATATAGATATTTATAACATATTATTTTATTTCAAATGATATTAAGTATAAATTATAATTAATATAATTTATATGCTTAATAATAACATATAATAATTTCTTATCAACTACCATATCGATATTTATATCATATTACTTTATTTCAAATGATATTAAGTATAAATTATAAATAATATAATTTGTATGCTTAATTATAGCATATAATAGTAATTTGTTCACAAAATATATTTTCAAAGAATAATATGTTGAATGAGCATGGTTAAAATAATATGCATAGTACACCCCATTTCGTACTATGCATATATATATAGGTCAATAAATTGTGATTTAAGTTGCTCAATAAATTTTTCATATGAAAATATTGTAGGAAATCAAATTTCGTGATTTTTAGAGCTTTCTTGCTATTTTTAAATATTTTTTAAAAACAGTCCAGATTTAATACTACAAAAGTGTCATTTCTGGGCTGTTTTTAAAAAATATTTAAAAAATAACAAGAAATCTCTAAAAATTACAAAATTTTATTTCCTACAAGATTTTGATATGAAGAATTTATTGAGCAACTTAAATATCAATTTAATGACCAAATTAAATATATATGACCGCATAGTACGAAATGGGGTGTATTATGCATATTATTTTAGCCATGCTCTATATTGAATAATTCATAAGCAAGTATATTAGTAGTTTAGAAGCATAAAGAAAAAAAAATGAAAAAGTCACCTAAAACTTGATCTGCTAAAAAAATAACAATTAAACAGAAAAAACAACTATATCACCACTAAAACCACTATAACGCCGCTAAAACGCTAAATCGTGTCCGCTTTATCGGCCGCTAAAACCGCTATATCGCCAAAAACCGCTAAAATCGCATTTTTCAATATATCTTGCGTTATAGCTCCAAAAACTGCTAAATCGTCGTTTTATCGCCGCTATTTAAAAGCTTGGTTGTAAACAATGAATAAAACACAACAAAAAAGTATAGATTACCACTCTAAATGCTTAATGTTGAGTAGTTAATTTATGAGCAATTCTGATAATAGTTCTTCATTTATTGGTGGTAACCATTAAAGAAAACACCACAAAGAATAATATCCTACTATGAGAAGTGTTTTTTTTATCAGAGTACGTCATTTATGAGTGGTAACCATTAAAGAAAACATCACAAAGCATCATTTTCTACTGTGAGAAGAGTTTTTTTTATCAGAGTACTTCATTTATGAGTGGTAACCTTTATAGAAAACTCCAAAAAACAGCATATCATACTACAAGAAGAGTTTCTTCTCCGAGTACTTCATTTAAGTACAGTAAACAAAGAATAAAATACAGTGAAGAAGCATAAATTACCATTATAAGTGATTAATATTGAGTACTTAATTTATGAGTGATTATGAATAGAGTTCTTCATTTATGTGGTAACCATTAAAGAAAACTTCACAAAGCATCTTATCCGACTATGAGAAGTGTTTCTTATATGAGTACTTGATTTATTCGTGGTAACCAATAAAAAACACCACAAAGAATCACATCCTACTATGAGAAGTGTTTCTGATCATAATACTTCATTTATGAGTGGTAACCTCTCATGAAAATCCCACAAAGCATCATATCTTACAACGAGAAGAGTTTCTTCTCCGAGTATTTCATTTAAGTGTTGTAAAAAATGAATAAAACACAACGAAGAAACATAGATTACCACTCTAAGTGCTTAATGTTGAGTACTTAATTTATGAATGATTCTGATCGGAGTACTTCATTTATGGGTGGTAACCATTAAAGAAAATATCACAAAGCATCTAATCCGACTATGAGAAGTGTTTCTTATCTAAGTACTTCATTTATGGGTGGTAATCATTAAAGAAAATACCACAAAACATCATATCCTACTAGGAGAAGTGTTTCTGACCAGAGTACTTCATTTATCAGTGGTAACCTTTCAAGAAAACTCCACAAAGCAACATATCTTACTACGAGAAGAGTTTCTCGAGTACTTCATTTAAGTATTATAAACAATAAATAAAATACAACGAAAAATCATAGATTAACACTCTAAGTGCTTAATTTTGAGTACTTATTTTATGAGCAATTCTGATAAGAGTACATCATTTATGGGTGGTAACCATTAAAGAAAACATCACAAAGCATCTAATCCGACTATGAGAAGTGTTTCTTATCAAAGTACTTCATTTATGGATGGTAATCATTAAAGAAAATACCACAAAACATCATATCCTACTAAAACTCAGGGGGGTTTATATATTTGAGCTTTTTGCTATTCTTTGCAAAAAGGGGGAGAAATGCTATGGTGTGCATTATTTGTTATTTGTTATGCTCATCACATATGGTTTGCAAATTGCCAAAAGGGGAATTGTATTAGATTAAACTCATCTCTTGTTTGACAATTTGCAAAACAAATCAGTACGTACTAATCTTGCACATGAGTTTTGGTGAAGTTGCAGGTTAACACAGGTACAACTTGATGTTGCACAGGCTCAGACATGCTCAAACATTCTAATTATAAGTCAACACATGCTCAAGACATCAAAAGATGGCTTAACATAGCCATGCGTTACCATAACGCTTCTTAACCCGTCACAATGGGTCAGCAACTTGTCATAACGGGTGCCCAACCCGTCACAACGGGTTAGAAGGAGAAGAAGCAGAGCAAAGAAGGTGTTCACAGAGCCATGTGTTATAGTAACACTTCAGCAAGGCGTTGTAATGCATCACCACTGGTTATAACGGGTTCCCAACCCGTTGTAACGGGCTCCTGCTCAAGATGGCCCACAAGACAGCCAAAGAAGCACAGATGGGTAGTTATGGAAAGCTTACAACCCGTTATAACGGATTCCACAACGTGTTGCAAATCTTGGTCACACTACAAGTCATTTTCAAAAGTCAAGACTCCAAAAAGTGCTCAGCCTATATATATGATGCATAGACGAACCAAAAGATAATTAGAAACCCCCTCCCCCCAAGCTTCCAAGCATCAAATTGTGCACTACAAAGAGCTAAATAGCCTTCTCCTTCAGCTACCTAACCTGAGAGCATTATGATAGCTTCCATAGTCTAATTATCAATCCGAGAACATTTCTTTTGCTAGTTTCTAGCCTTTGGTGCATTACTTTTGTGTTGTCAAGTAGTGCATTCATTTCCTTGATTGTGTAGTCAATCAGACTGTTTACCATGTAGAGTGGTGTTGTCCCTTACATTGGTCTAAGAATTGAAGATTGGTTTGCTTGTTTAGAAGAAATCAAAGATCGTGTTACAGTAAATAATTAAAGAAATATTAGTAAATAATTAAAGAAAGAAGTAGTAATAAATGGTGGAAGTAGGACATTTAATGCATTTATGGCGCCAAGGGTCTTTCCATCATTTTAAAAGGTTACAAGGGGTAAATTGCAAAAGTCCAAATTAATAAATTTCTTCCTTTCTCTGGACCCTTCCTACCGCCATACTCTCTTCTCTTCCTTTCTATTTTCTTCTTTGTTCTTTGTCGTGGGTCAACAAACAAAAAATTTCCTTCTTTCTTCTCCCGAAATTTTTCATTATAAAAAAATTAAAATGATAAAACACCAGTATAGAAAAAATCCAACAGAAATGACAAAATTAGACCATCCTCCAACAGAGATAGCGGACCAAATGGTCCTTTATCTCTGCCAGCGGACTAAACGGGCCCCACCGTTTTCGGCCTTTTCTCGGCCTTTTCCCGGAACCCATCCGCTAACACAGTCAGCGGACGATTTGTACCCATCCGCTAACAAAGCCAGCGGACGAGTGCACGGGTATTTGGGCTGTACCAATCCGCCAACAGAGCCAGCGGACCACAGCCAGTCCGTGATTAAATCTTGTCCCAACTGAATGCCTTATTTATTCCAGCCCATCTCTCCTCTGCCTTCTCTTCTCTCCTTGTGCCAAAATCAACCAAGTCACCAAAAGAGAGCAACCAAAGGTACGTTTTTTAGCAATTTTTTTTTATAAGATATAATTTTTAGTTTAAACAAATTGTTAAATTATTAGTTTATATGAAAAATTTATAGTTGCATTCTCAAAGTTTTTATTTGTGTTATAAGCTCATTTGTCACTAAAGTTTTTGCGTTATTTGCGTTATGAGCTCATTTGTCACTAAATTTTTTTATAATGAATAATTCATTCATGCTTAATTTTTTTTTAAATTACTTATATTGTTAAATTTGTTGCGTTATGGTGCGCTATGAACTCATTTGTTGCGTTATGCATGCTTAAATTTTTAATTTATAATGAATAATTTTAGTTTGTAATGATTTTGCATGTAGTTATTACAATGGAGAGAGCAAGAAGTAGCACTTCACGGCGCAGCAGATCTGATGCTCCGCTCCATTCTCTTTCATTCGATCATCGACCACACACGGACCTCCTTCAGATGCCTCTTGTGCAACACAAGGTGTCGAAAATATCTCCAAATTCGGTACGTTTCTTCTTAGTAAAAACAATATTATTTTAAATTATACATATTCTTTAAATCTGATTACTAACATTTGCACTCTACAAATTTTGCAGAATGCGGTCGAAATAATCATCAAGTGCCACAAACCCCAACTGAAATATCACCCTAATTATGACGAAGGATTAAAAATACTTGGGTTATTTCACGTATGTAGGATGGGCCGGACATCGCTAATAGACAAGTCACTAATACAAGCTCTTATCGAGCGTTGGAGGCCTGAGACGCATACCTTTCACATGCCTGTAGGTGAGATGACAATCACTTTACAGGACGTGGGGTGTCTATTAGGGCTGCCTGTATCCGGTTCACCCATTACTAGTGTTGCTTATCGTGATTGGAGAGGTATGTTGCAGAACTATTTGGGATTGCTGATTCCGGTAGAAGCTTGGAGGACCAAGGTCGGAACCAGAGGATTCGGTTGGAGTTTGAGATTATCTTGGTTGAGGGATAATTTTCGTGAATTGCCGCATCATCACACCCCACAACAGGTAGAATATTATACTCGTGCTTATATTCTGGAGTTTTTTGGTTCGGTTTTGTTTCCCACCTCCAACGGTGATGATGTACCGGCCATGTACATACAGTTTCTTCAGAATTTGAGTAGTCCATCAAGTTACAACTGGGGAGGTGCCGTTTTGGCATATTTGTATCGGGCACTGTCAGTATCCGCCCGAGCGAAAAGAAAAACCTTTGCGGCATGTGTAGATGTGTTACAGTTGTGGTCATGGACTCGGTTTGCGTCCAATAGACCAAAACGATCTAGGAATGGAGTCGAATTTTCAGAGTGGGGGGTTCCGAATATAGAAGAGTGCCATCCTTATGGCAAGAGGTGGACGGGTCCCCGATTGTGGGAAAATCCGCATAATGCCGGTGTCGGTTCGGCGAGAGATACGTTAGATAAGTTGGAAGACGGTCGGGGTGTTGATTGGGCTCCATATGATTCGGTTTTTGATCGTCTGCCATATATCACACAATGTGGTCGAGTTGTCTGGCTAGCTAGAGTGCCACTGATTCATTTCTGGATAATGCAGTATCACTATCCAGATAGAGTTATGAGGCAGTTTGGTTATCGACAGATGGTACCGGTTCCTCCTCCGTTGGATTGGGTACAGGAGTTGGCGTTCGAGAATGTAGAGAACACTGATCACGGAGAGCTCGATTACGATTGGGGCGATCATTGGAGGGATTTTGTTGATGCTGCTTCTCAGCCACACATGTATATGGTTACGTAGCTGGTCCACATGACGATGATTGGTACAAAAATGAGTACATGCAGTGGTTCTTGACTCATGGCATGCCGACGGTTTTTTTAGAGCGTTATCATGGCAGTGATGTGACACGACCACGACCTCTTCCTCAGGGACCACCCGCCTCTCACACCTATATGTCTCAGAGTGATGTCTACACTCGCATCGTGAGTTCTGTTTTCTTTGGTTTCTTTGTTCTTAATCATTGTTTTTTCCATTGTTCTTCATATCCAACAAAAAATTTCATTGCAGGGTATGCGATCTTTCAAGGATGCGATGTTGGCAACAAAACTAGTAATCACGAGGGGGATGAAAAAAATCGGGAAACGCTTGTTGCTGAGTTGCAGAGGCAACATGGCAGACGTCGGGCAATTGCCACGTTTTAATAAATTAATGACGGATGCCGGCTTACCCGAGGTCGTGGATGACATTCAGATCGATGATGATGATACTTCTCCCGATGTCCCACATGTGTATGATGACACGAAGGAGAGATGGAGGGCCGCATACGATGGTACCTTGGGCTACAACGAGTTCTGGTGTCCTCCCCAGCCACCGCATGCTCAGTTTTTTCCCGGTCAGAGCTCACAGGTAATTACATTTTTTTTGTACGATATGTGCTTCTATGTTACACTAAATTATATGTTATTTTTTAAATTGTACGATGCTAATTTACTCTTATTTTTATTGTTACAGGCCTACGGCACTAGTCAGGATTACCCCCCCTCCTCAGCCTCCGACTTCTCAGATTGTTACCGGTCAGAGCTCACAGTTTTTTACTAGTTCGGAATCCGAATGGATTGACAATTTGTTCCAAGGATCTCAAACGCAGACTCAGGTCATAGCAAGTTCAATATTTTTTCATTAATACACGGTTTATTATTTTTTAATCATATGACACTAATTTCTTGTTGTAGGATGATGATGACGATGACGATGGCAATGAGAATGTGCAGACTCCTGTCCCTGTTGCACATTCTTCATCTGATGATGACGATCTTGATAATGTGCCTCTTGGCAAGAGACCGCATAAATCACCAACAAGTTGCACGCCCGCAGATTATGACCATCGATATCAGCAGATTAGAGACTTCTAATTGATACATGATGTTGACGGACTTGTAATTCATGTTGATGTTGATGTACTTGTAATTCATGTTGAAGGACTTGTAATTCATGTTGAAGGACTTGTAATTCATGTTGATGTTGATGTACTTGTAATTCATGCATGATGCATCAAGCGTCATACGAACGTCAAACGTCAAGCGTCAAGCGTCATACGTCATGCATTATGCATCAAGCATCAAGCGTCAAACGTAGAGTGTCTAGATGATGCATGATGCATGATGCATCAAGCGTCAAACGTCATGCATGATGCATCAAGGGTCAAGCGTCAAGCGTCAAGCGTCAAACGTCAAGCATCAAGCAACTTTCATCAAGCGTCAAGCGTCATACGAACGTCAAGCGTCAAGCATGATGCATCAAGCGTCAAGCATGAAACGTCAAGCGTCAAGCGTCAAATGTCAAATGTCAAATGTCAAACGTCAAGCGTCAAGCGTGATGCATCAAGCGTCAAGCGTCATGTGTCATACGTCATGCATGATGCATCAAGCGTCAAGCGTCATACGAACGTCAAGCGTCAAGCATGAAACGTCAAGCGTCAAGCGTCAAATGTCAAACGTCAAATGTCAAATGTCAAACGTCAAGCGTCAAGCGTGATGCATCAAGCGTCAAGCGTCAAGCGTCATGTGTCATACGTCATGCATGATGCATCAAGCGTCAAATGTCAAACGTCAAGCGTCAAGCGTCATACGAACGTCAAGCGTCAAGCATGATGCATCAAGCGTCAAGCATGAAACGTCAAGCGTCAAGCGTCAAATGTCAAACGTCAAATGTCAAATGTCAAACGTCAAGCGTCAAGCGTGATGCATCAAGCATCAAGCGTCAAGCGTCATGTGTCATACGTCATGCATGATGCATCAAGCGTCAAATGTCAAACGTCAAGCGTCAAGCGTCATACGAACGTCAAGCGTCAAGCATGATGCATCAAGCGTCAAGTATGAAACGTCAAGCGTCAAACGTCAAGCGTCAAGCGTCATGCGTCATGCGTCATGCGTCATACGTCATGCATTATGCGTCAAGCGTCAAACGTAGAGTGTCTAGATGATGCATGATGCATGATGTATCAAGCGTCAAACGTCAAGCGTCAAGCGTCAAGCAACTTTCATCAAGCGTCAAGCGTCAAGCGTCATGCGTCATACGTCAAGCATGATGCATCAAGCGTCAAGCGTCAAATGTCAAACGTCAAGCGTCAAGCGTCAAGCGTCATACGAATGTCAAGCGTCAAGCATGATGCATCAAGCGTCAAGCATGAAACGTCAAGCGTCAAGCGTCAAGCGTCAAGCGTCAAATGTCAAACGTCAAGCGTCATGTGTCATACGTCATGCGTCATACGTCATGCGTCATACGTCATGCATTATGCATCAAGCGTCAAACGTAGAGTGTCTAGATGATGCATGATGCATGATCATGATGTATCAAGCGTCATGATGCATCATGCGTCAAGCGTCAAGCATCAAACGTCAAGCGTCATGCATCAAGCGTCAAGCGTCAAGCGTCAAGCGTCATGATGCATCAAGCGTCAAGCGTCATGCATGATGCATCAAGCGTCAAGCATCAATCGTCATGATGCATCAAGCGTCAAGCATCAAGCATCAAGCGTCAAGCATCAAGCGTCATGCTTCATACGTCATGCATCAAGCGTCAAGCGTCATGATGCATCAAGCGTCAAGCATGAACCATCATGCCTCAAGCATCAAGCGTCAAGCGTCATGCATTATGCATGTGGAAAAACTTTTCAATATTTTCAATTAACAAAGCAAATGGCAAACGGTACATATGGAACACATAACTTCATATCAGCGATATCAGCGAGATTGGAGACTTGTAATTGATGTCTAACCTGTTGCATGTGAAACACATAACTTGTAATTCATGTGGAAATCAAATGCAATATGTAATTGGAGTAATTGTGGAAGACAAAGGGCACATACCTTTAAGTGAAATAAAATCAACATCATCATTTCTTGGTGGTGGGCTAGAGGTTTTGACGAACAAATGAACAAGTCCCATTTTATTCACTGACATTTGAGATGCCAGTTTCCAAGAACTTTCATCAACGACTCCCATCAAACTGAAATGTAATTTACTCTCTTGTCCATCCTCCACGCGACACATGATTTCACCAACGCAATACTCGTGAAATTCTAAAACCCGATGTATGGAACTTTTAATCCCTTCGTAAGTACTACATTCTTTACCCTGGAGTGTCAGTTTTTTTCCTCCAGAGTACGCCGCACCAAATTGAGTTTCAATTATTTCACCTCCATAAAAGACCAAAATCTGAAATGTCGACATTTCACTACAAATATAATTGAATAAATTGACAGTTACCAAAAACACTGATTGAGAAGATGAATTTCAACAACAAATCTTAAGTTCAAAATACGACATTCATATAAAATATGACATACATATCAACATACATTAAGTTCAACGATTTCTAGAGCGCCCAAATAATGCTCCAATTGTTCTTCCAAATGATCCGCGCCTTGTTGAATTTGATGAATTCGAAGGCTGGCTAGATAAATTTGATGCACTAGTAGGAATGTTTGCTGCATTAGGGGGAATGCTAATTGAGTTTCGTCCTGGTTGTACTATAGAAGTTTGTCCCTCCGGTTGTGAACTGATTGAGTGTCTAGCTGATTGATCTCCAAGCTGGAATCCTAAATGAGTTAGAATTGCATTTGCAGTTACGTCAGTTTGTCCCTCCTGTTGATTTGCTTGTTGGCTTGAGCCTGACTCACCTGTCGAGGATAATTATGTGAATTAATATAGTTGTTAACTTCATATAGTAGCAAAATTAATAGAGTAAATAAATTATACCACCATCTGGCCTCTTCTTTAGAGGTCGGCCTCTTCGCTTGCTACGTCGCCCTTCCATTTCGTCCATAACCATCGGAAGGCGAATGTGTCTTCTACGGCCGCGTCGAATCCATCTTCTATTAGGTATGATAATCGGGCCGTTGTGTAACGGCCAATCCCGTTGGTTTGGATACGGGTAAAATCTTCCGGACCAAGTATTGAGAAGATTTGCAACAGAATAGAACTCTGACACAAAATTAGGTAGATGAAATTTTCTAACCCTTCTTTTTTGCAGCACTCTTTTTAAAGATCTTCTTTAGATCTTTATTGGGACATTTTTTGTATAAATTTTCGGCAACATGTTGTAGGCAATACCTATGAACTGCTTGCTCGTTCTCTTCGGACCATCCATATTGGGGACGCTCAAAAACGGCTTTAATTCCAGCGTGTCGATCCGATATAACACAAAAGAGACCTGGTCTGATCACATCCCGACGCAACCAACTCATGAACCAACCCCAATTTTTAAGATTTTCCTTCTTCACCAATCCAAATGCCAACGGAATCAGCTGGTTCTCTGCATCGTAACCACATGCCATCAACAACCTTCCCTCGTACCGACCGGACAAGAATCCTGCATCTATGCTTATTACAGGTCGAAGGAATTTTACTGCCTCTATGCATGGGCCCCACGCCCAAGCTATAGCTTTGAAGTAGCGAACTCCGGTTTGATTTGTGGGCTTCGACAAAATGGCGTATCTCGTTCCCGGATTTGTGGATTTAATCGCCTCAAGTAAACGAGGAAGCAAGCTATATGCCCCCTCCCATGTCCCAAATATTTTAGTAATTGCTAATTCCCTACCACGCCAGAGTTTGGCGTAAGACGGATCAACACCCGAAAATTTGGCTTTAACTAAATGATGCACATTTTTAATTGACATAGTCGTATCCTCATTCATTTCCTTCATAATTGCACCAGCTATTATCTTAGCCGTCAGTTGAGCATGATCCACCCGAGTGATTGATTGAATACACGTGTGCGGGTAAGGATTGGTTTTTATAACCCAGAAAGTACCTCCTTTGGGACGAACGGCGTAAAACCTCCAAAAACACCTCTTATCTGCACATCTCTCCACCAACCTTGTTGTGCTACTGACTGGAGTTTCAAGAAGTATGTTCGCTTTAATGTGATACTCACCAATGGCCCATTTCAGATGATCTTTCGAATTAAGTTCACGTCCTTCTGCCAATGGATCATCCTACGAACAATGTGTTTCGGTGTATATTTCGTTGAAACCAGAAATATCGCTAAGATCCCGAACCGGGTGATTCTTTTCTGATCTGCCTTGCACGACTATTTTTCCGCCCAAATTATCGTATGGATTGTTATCCGAATCGCCATCCTCGTCAGAAGTATATGCATAATCTTCTCCAGTAACCCATTCTTCCTCATCGGGTAATATATTGTCGTCGTCATCGTCTTCTGGACCTTCAGGGTTATCAGTTATGGGTTCATCAAGATCAAAATTTAGTTCATTTCCTTCAGGAGGACTATGATGAGTCCGATCAGGGCTGTTAGGGACTGTCTCAACAATGTAAGTAACTGGTGGGGGACTCTGGTTCACCATATTATAGTCTGGTATTGGCTCAGTAATAGGCTCCTCAACTGTGTTACTGGTTCCTGCCAGATGACTATCAAAATTGCCAGCATTTCCAATCGATTCCAATTGGACATATAATTCTACAAATCTCCAATTCATTTCCTCTTTTGCCATTTGAAATATCAATCCCCACTCTACATCAGTATTTACGGGAATTAAGCAAAAATGATAACCACGACCAACACCAGTGTTATATCGAGCACTAATTTTCAATGAATATTCACTCTCAACTCTTCCTAACATTTGGTAAATCGTACTTCTGACGTCTTCGTATCGGGTATTTTCATTTCCCGGAAAGGTAAATTTAGGACTGCAACTGTACTGGATACCATATTGTCCATTTTGTATTTCACCACCAAAATAGACAGAAATTGGAATTATCATTTTACTTGAGTTGAGATGTTCGAAATGAAAATAAAGGATGAGGCAGTTTATAAATGCAATATATAATACATTGAGCTGTAACTAATTTTGGTATTATTTTTTATGTAAAGTTTGCTACATAAAATATTTGAACAAAAAATTTATGAAAAAAATACAAAATTATAGAAATGATGAGGCATTAAAAATATTACAATATTTTAATTATTTCAATGGTGCTCATAAAGAAAAATCTAAATCAAATCTAACGATTAATCATCAATAAAAATAACAATAATACTTAGCTTTACATAAAGAAATGAACTAAAAATTCATACCTGATAAAGATGTCTCAGCTCTTAATTGTCTCATTCCTTCTTTGATTTTCGTAACAATATTAGCAGTAGAGAGAAATTTGATAAGATCAGCACGAAAGTTCGTAAGAAAATTAGCAGCAAGGCTGCTTATATAGAGAAAATGTGTCGGTGGATGGGGCCCATTTGAGTACAAAACGAAACCAAAATCCGGCCCATGAGCATTCCTCCGCTGTCTGTGCCAGCGGAAGGGGTACTACCAACACAGCCCATTTTCAAAAAGCGTTGTTTGGTCCGCTGACTCTGCCAACGGCTGGAAAAATGCCATGAAAACGGTCCAAATACCCGTGCACTCGTCCGCTGGCTTTGTTAGCGGATGGGTACAAATCGTCCGCTGACTGTGTTAGCGGATGGGTTCTGGGAAAAGGCCGAGAAAAGGCCGAAAACGGTGGGGCCCGTTTAGTCCGCTGGCAGAGATAAAGGACCATTTGGTCCGCTATCTCTGTTGGAGGATGGTCTAATTTTGTCATTTCTGTTGGATTTTTTCTATACTGGTGTTTTATCATTTTAATTTTTTTATAATGAAAAATTTCGGTTCTTCTCTCTTTGCCGTGGGTAAAGTCAAAGCACAAGAAACATTTCTTTGGTACTTGGTGTGTTCACACCATCAAGGTGCTTGAATATTTAATTACTATTCTTTCTCTCTACTCCTTTTCATTTCTTTGCTGTTTGGTTTTTCCTTCTCTTCTCCTTGTCGTGGGTATGGTAAAACAAGGGTGAAATTAATTAGATGGTTGGTTTAACCAAACCAAAAAAAGTTTGCAACATAAGTAAGTTGTATGGTTATATAAATTGTAATTAAGGGTTCATGTTGCACCAAATAACTAAACCATACTTGTGTACAAGCATGTGGTATTTAATTAAGACCATGTTGTGAATTGCTTCAAAGAGACCATGTTTGGTTTGAACATTAGTTTACTTATTCAATTTTAATACCAACCAAATTCAATTGAAATGTCATATTAGTTAAGAACCAATTTAAAGGTATACATGCCCTTGATATTTACATTCAATTTCCATTTAAGCTCAATTAAAATCTATAGTTCAATCTTAAAAAGAAGAAGGGAAAACATTAGCAAGACTCAAATAATTGTCATCTTGGTTTAGGTAGAGTTACGGGGGATCAAGAGAGATTGAGTACAGACGCTTAGTGATTCGATACGCAACGACTACTCGTCAGGTGCGTAGTTTTACTTTCGGATTTACAAGAGGTTTGGTTCTGAAATGTAAATTAAATACTTTGCATTTTGATATCCGATTGAATTGCATATTTTGGAAATTCAGCATTCATGATTATATTGACTACTTGTATTGCATAATGGAGTTATCATTTTGTCCGGTTACCTATATTGCTTGTTCCCCATTATTTTTGATCTTCTGGAATGATATGGAATTTTGCAAAAGAAAGGTAATATACGAAGGACAAGGATCGCAACCTGACTTCGCAAAACAGGATCTTTATGCGCATATAGAAACGGTCCCCTTCTGTGCCCAGTACCGGTTGGGAAATGGGATTATATTACTTATTTGGATCGTTGGGTCAATGATTTTTGATATGTGATTGTTTGAAATATGAAATGTCTCGAAATGATGTGAATTGATATGAAATCTGAACTGAATTATCAGACCTATATTATTATAGTTTGAATAGTAAGAACCGCTTGATACCATACAAACTCGAGACATGTTATGTTCCTTTCTACTCTTATTGTTTGATAGCCGTGTTCATTTATTATATTGTTATATTATCATTATCTTTGCATATTGTGGATAATAAGTTTCAGGTACATGATTTCTTGTATATACGAAAGTAAAACTAAATACCGCACTGGGAAATTATATTTCTCATTATGTTGTTTATACATTTTTTAAGGTATTGGGTTCGATGTGTGAGACGAGTCAATTGTCGTGTAGGCCTTTTGACCTTTTGTATAAATCATAATACTATATCAGTGTGTATATTTTGTGCATCGGGGTTTCACATCTTTTGTGTTGTTGATAGTTGTGAAAATCCCGATTTCATATTGTACCTTTTGTATATGAATACTTGTAAACCTTTGTTGTTTATGATCGTTCTTGTTATATCATTGTGTGAGACGAGTCAGTTGTCGTGTAGGCCTTTTGACCTTTTGTATAAATCATAATACTATATCAGTGTGTATATTTTGTGCATCGGGGTTTCACATCTTTTGTGTTGTTGATAGTTGTGAAAATCCCGATTTCATGTTGTACCTTTTGTATATGAATACTTGTAAACCTTTGTTGTTTATGATCGTTCTTGTTATATCATTGCATCTTTCTAGTAATGTTACATCTGAAATAGTATTATGATTATGTGAATTGTAAATGCTATATTGAAAATGCTTGGTTGTTAGCCTTACGAGTACATATGATCATGTATTCGTGGCGGGGTATGTCATGCCCTATTCTTCGGGGTGTGACAAATCGATTCCGAAATTGTAAAGAACACATATTTGTTAGTGAAATATGTCCTGAAAGGAAGTTTTGATTCCGGAAGTCCCATGGACGTAGGTCTACTTTATTTGTAGGTCGAACCATGTTATATCGTTTGTTCTTGAGTTCTCTTGATTGCTCTTGCTCTCTACTATCTCTTTATTATTATTGCTCTTTATTGATTTGTGAATTGCTATGTTATTTCTAGAACTTGCTTGCTGAATTTTAGCTAGGTGATTAAGGTATAAAAACTTGAATTGTAATTGTTGATTGAAAACACTTATGCCCTATTGTTTGATCTTAGTCTTTGCTACTCTAAGCCCCAATAATTCTAACGAGTCAGTCAGACCCTTCACAACGGATTCCATAACGAGTTGAAGTTATCTGTAACAGATTTAACCCTGATCAAGATTCCAAAAGTCCAATAAGTGCTATGGCTATATAAACTCGATACCTAAGATCCAGCAAAACAAGAAAACAATCCTCAAGTTTACAAGTTCTCAAAGAGCACTTGAGCATTCTCCTTCTAGCATCCAAACCCGAGAGAGAGTTTAGGATAGCTATTCTCTAATTGTCGATCTGTGATAATTTTTAGTTGTTTTGTTTGGTGATCTACATTGTGTTGTCAAGTAAATCATCATTGTCTTGGATTGTGTTGTCAACCAAGATCGTTACCTTGAAGAGCGGTGCTGCCCCTTGCAAGGATTTGGAGTCTTTTGGAGAGACACCATTTTTGTAAAATATTTGTGTTTGAGTGAATTCGGTCTCGGAAGGTATTTTGGATCCGGATGTTTCGTGCTGTAGGCCTAATCCATTTTGTAGGTCGAACCACGTTACATAGCATGTTCTCTTGCTCTTATTATCTTTACTCTTGCTTGAATTATTTTAATTGCGCCATTATTTGCTTGCTTGACTTAGCTAGGTGATTAAGGTCCTAAAGTAGGACTTGAAATTGTTAAACGCTTCCGCAATCATTTTAGGCATTTACTCATTTATCAAAATAACACAAGTCATAATATTAAACAAACAAAAACCTCCTATAAACCTTATACAAAAACAATCAAAACTCAAGAGTAAACAAACCCTATACAATCTTGGTCCATCCTCAAGGACTTCAATTCCATTTCTAAGGCTTCTCTCATTCATAGACAAATTCATCTTCATCTTCATCCAAATCTCCCAAAAGACTCCAGCATGAAATAAATAAAGTTATTATTATTATGTTTCAATTTTTTTTATAACTATATTTTAAAAATAATTAATATTGATTTTCAGAAATTATATTTTAATTGATATACAAACCTTGGTCCTCCAATTTCTTTTTTCTGTTGTTCTTTGTTGGTTGTCTTTTTTATCTTTTTGCTGCTCTGAGTTGGTTGCTCTTTGTTGGTGCTCTCTGGTGGATCCAACTCCTTCGTGAGTGCCTTCAGATCAGGATATATGGCATTGTACGGATTGAAATGCCCGAGAAGAATTTTCACAATCTGCCATAACTTTTCCATCTCCACCTGATTTGTGAAAAAAACAATGATGGTATTGTCAGTTCATTAAAACTATAGTAATATATAGTAATATATATATTAATATATTTTTTTCTATTTCTTTTATTAAAACTAGATTTTCTGATGATGGCACTGTCACTTCATTACCTAGTTATACACCAAAAACTTTCTATATAGTTTCAAACTAGACTTCCAAATTATACCTAGTTATACACCTAAAATTTGAACTTATAAAACAATCTAACTTATCAACAATTCAAAGAAAGATCTGTAAATATGCCCTAAATCCTAGCCAAATACGAGTCAAATAAGATAACAGTATCAACAAGAAATCGATCAGTAAACATTTCTAATGTATTAAACAACTCATTACCCTAAACCCTAAAACCCCCTAAATTTAACTAAATAATGAAAACAAACAATGAACAAAATAAGAGTGCAATCATTCTGATATATTAATTTAACTAATTTTGGACTTATTGCAAAGCGATCATTTCCAATTTTAGACTAATAATGAACATTGAGCGAAGATGTGAGGTCTTTGTGGGTACGTATCTTTGCAATCCGAGCGAAGAGTTGTCGAGGTGAGATGGCTGATGGTGGAGAAGAGGAAGACGAAATGGTGCAGAAGAGGGAGAGAAGAGACGGAGAACGCTTAAGAGAAAATACAAAGTATTCTAGAAGAAGACGAAACGAAGAGGCATTATGAAGAGTGAAGACTGAAGAGGCTTGTATATCAACATATATTTAATTACTAACTTCGGTAAGATCGATGTATTTAATTATTTTTTTGGAATTTTTCAGAACGCTTAGTAAAGCATTGATTTTATAATTCTATATAAGCGTGAATTGAGAAACTGTGCAAACAAAACGTAATGAGTCTGTTGCGCTTTTGTTGCGTTTAACTCGACGAAAATTTGAGAATTTGCGTTGAATGTTTTGCATACTAAACTCAACTAAAATCTCTAAGGTTTAATGTTTCATCCTTCACGAACAAAACACAAAGCGCTCAAAACGCGTTGCGTTGACAGCCTAGGCATGATAAGGAGTGCAAAAGTATGCACTTCCGTAGTGAAATGATGATATCCAGCCTTTTGTTACTAATTACTGTTGCAATTCAAAACACATACTTCTACCAAAAGACACATGAGACAGTTGACAGGAAATTCACATTTGATGGGGTACCCTGTAAGATAAAGTACTCATCTAATGGTCAACATAACCTCGAGATTTGTGGGTGCAAATCTCGAATATACTTCACCTTACGTGGTACCCCACCAAATACGAATTCCTTAACGGAATCCCGTACTTCAATATTCTCGAACTATCGTACACCAATTGTATTTAACAACATCACAAGAAGCTCATATCACTAACCTTACAAAAAAAAGTCAAGCATCCTTAAACATCCCTATCCTATTAGATTTTTATCACAACCCTGTAGGCACACACACCACACGCACATATCCTATTTATCGCTCTAAGCAGTTTTGATCGCTTGCCCTCTTCGTAGAGGGTTTGTACCTCTTTGTAGCGCTAAAAACACATTGCGTTGACAACCCTAGGCACGATAGCGAGTGCAAAATAATGCACTTTCGTAGTGAAATGATGATATCCATCCTTTTGTTACTAATTACTGTTGCAATTCTTACACATACTTCTACCAAAAGTCACATGAGACACCTGACAGGAAATTCACATTCGGTGGGGTACCCCGTAAGATAAAGTACTCATCTAATGATCCACATAACCTCGAGATTTATGTGTGCCAATCTCGAAATTTTGTGGACCATTGAATGAATACTTCACCTCGATGTACCCCACCAAGTACAAATTCCTTGACGGACCCATACTTCAATATTCTCGAACTATTGTACAACAATTATATTTAACGGCATCACAAGAAGCTCCTATCACTAACATTACAAAAAAAATCAAGCATCTTTAAACATGTCTATCTTGTTAGATTTTTTATCACAACCATGTAGGCACACACACCACACGCACATATTCTATTTATCGCTCTAAGCGATTTCCATCGCTTGCCCTCTCCATAGAGGGGCTTGTACCTCTCCATCTGTGCTACGCACTGGATGGCATTTCTATTTCTCATTCTTATTAAGGAGCTTGGATGACAAAACACTCAAGAGTTCTGATTTAATAGTTTTTTGGGCGAACAATGCAATAGCCATCCGATCAAATTTCATTTGCAGCGCTTCTCAAGCAAATTTCAAACTTCAACACAATCGTTCTCAGAAATTTGCCACAGAATATCCCATAGAATTTGTGACTGAAGAATAAAAATAAGTTAGAAATTAAGATAACATGTTTCAAACTTGGATCAATGCTAATACCTCCCAAACACTTAACCACTGTGTCACTCATCCACTTTGATATAGTTTATATGATCTTATAATATATATTTTTTATTATAAAATTGTGATTTATTAATATATATTAATATGCGGACGATTTTTCGTCTACATTATTTTCTTATGTTACTGTGCACGAGTACGATTAATAGTCTTATTCAATAGATCCTAGGATCCAAGCCTTCGTATTATAATTTGAAAATAACAGGTTGATGGTCTGTTGGAAGTGGACCCGTTCAGGCTCATGATTCATGAACATACCCAAATTTCTTTCCCAGTAAAAAAACTAGAAAGACAGTGCATTGAAGTTGGTCTGGGCCGGGCCGGGTCGGTACAGACCCGTCCGAGTCAACGGGTCCGATAGGTCAAATTTTTCTAGGTTGATCCCAACTTATCTAAGAAACATGGGTTGGCGGATTGGCGGATTTGGGTCGGGTTAAAGGGGTCATGTCCCGGTCGAGTCGGCCGGTTTAGTCGTTTTTTATTTTTTGAATTTTTTTGAGTTTAAAGGGTTATTCCCATATTATTTCCGAGTTCGACTGAATTTTGCACGAATTTGCGCGTGTTATGCATGAGTTAATGACGGGTTAATGCGGATTTTAAGATGGGTTTTGACAAGTTAGATGGATCAGACCAGATCTTTTTCGAGACGGATTTAACACGAGTTTTTTCCAACAATCATGACTGCTACCCGTCTTAGACCCCGTCTTAGACCCCGTCTTTTTTTTTAACGAATCCGCACGAGTTTGTTCTTAGGTCGAGCCAATACGAATAGCGACCTCGGATTTTCCGGACCAAGTTGGACCCGGTCGGTTTTGTCAATACACTACTAATAGTTGAATGATAATTGTTTCATGTTACCGTGAAATTACCACAATAACTGTTCTGTGTAATTTTTTACATTGAATTGTCAGCAGTCATTGTACAATTCCTCTCTAATTCCATCAACAATTCAGTATTAGTTGCTAGAATTAATATCCCGGTTACCTTGCTCAAATTTTATACCGCTTAATTGATATCGGAATATTCAAACCTAGTTTATCAAAGACTTCGTAGTTAATTATGACATTAGACGGGCAGGTTGCACATACTACACGGCAGAGCAGACGAAGAATTTTCCAACAAAAGTAATGCTAAAATTCCATTGAAAATAGAGGGCTCAATCAACAGTAATGACAAAAACAAAATATCACATTTGATTCTACAATCTCTGATGTTACTAAAGCAACAACACTCTTCTTGGTACTTAAATTTTATACATAGCTACATATGACTTGAGACTATTATCACTTGCAAACCGATGCTAACATACTTATTATTTCTCTAACAAATCTTCATTATTTACATGTAAAGAAAAAGCTGAATGCACTCAGCGTGCAAAGATATCGGCGTCACTGACGGACGACAAACTCTCTCCTGAATAATCGGCGAATGTGTCATCGGCCTTGGAAAGATTATAGGCTATCTCAACCATGCTTGGCCTCTTAGCAGGATCCTTCTGCAAGCATGCCTTGGCAACATTCACTACACTTATCACACTATCTACCGGACACGATTGCTCCATTAGTGCCGGGTCCGTCCACTCACGGATCTTGGCCTCCTTCCTCCCCTCCTTGAAATTGAAGATGGTCTTCTCGGCCTCCACCCATAAGATCTCCCCTTCAGCATTGACAGCCTCTCGGCCTGACAGGAGCTCCAAAAGCACGACACCGTATGCGAACACATCCATCTTTGTGGTTACGAGCCCGTCAGCCAAATATTCTGGTGCTATATAGCCCTATGAATAGATAACAAATTTAGTGAACACACAAATAGGAGGGTTTAACGTAGACCCAAAAAAAAATCCTCCTCGTTTATTATTCTGGGAATCAATTAGACTTTGGAAAGCCTGTGTGGCAAGTAAAATTTTAAGCAATAAAGTATATTCTACCATATATGTACACAATCTTTTATCATTTTCAATTACCATGATAGTCAAAACTTTACAACAACACCAAGTAATTAAGAAAGAAAGAACATGTACCAAGTCATTTTGATTATAGACCGGATCAATAAATTGTACCTGTGTGCCAACAATATGGGTTGTGACGGCATTATGTCCTGTTTTGGCAAGACCAAAGTTCGCAATCTTAGCATGAAATCTCGAGTCGAGCAACACATTACTACTCTTGATGTCCTTGTGCACAACACGAGGCCATGTGTGCTCATGGATGTACTGTAACCCGTTAGCCAGGTCCAAGGCAATCCGCAGTCTGGTTCGCCAGTCGAGCTTGCAAGAAGATGCCGGGTCATGAATCCACAGGTCAAGCGACCCGTTTTCAAAGTACTCATAGACCAAGTAACAAGTGCCTGACTCGGAGTCAACACAGAAGCCTTCAAGCTTTACCAGATTGGTGTGGTTCACCTACCACATAATTTCGGTTGTCATTGTTAGCTTAAAGAAAAAATGGATGCTGATTCTACAGGTGTAATGGCAAAGACAGAAAATCTTTCAAAATATGAACTCACTATTTGACTGAAAACAGAACAATCAGCTGGCTGCTTTTTCGTAAAAGAAAACAAAAGTCAAATACAGCTAGCTTGATACTAACGGAGCTTGTGATCAATTACTCAAGTTGAAAATTTAAATAAAGTTAAAGTTTGAGTCTATATGGAGGGCTACGGCTGCTGTTTATAATAGTCAAGGTCTCGTCCAATGGTGTGGTCACATTGTCGTCTTCTGCGGGGAAATGTCACCAATCTTAAATTATATAGTAATGAGTAATGGAAGACTTAGTCAAACTCATTAATTGAGTGTCCAACTGGTCAATAATTCCTAATGTATTTTATTTGGCAAAACAACAACAACAAATTATTGTAGAGAAAAGTGATCAACAACTATGAAAGTATGAAACAGAAGTAATCAACATATTGATTTAAAAAAGAAAAAAATATATAAACCGGAATAAATGAAACAATAACCATCTTGAACTAACCTTTTGAAGGATCTTAAGTTCTTCACATGCGTTCCACTTCATCTTCTTCACTGCGAAGGTCTCGCCATTGATGGTGCCTTTGTATACTGTCCCCTGAATCAGATGATCAGAATCGAAATTTGCCGTTGCCTCTTTCAATTCCTCCAACCCGAACACTCTATACTTATCAAGCCACTCTGTTATATCAGTCATGAGCTTTACCCCGGACCCATTCCTTCCCAATCGGGCCTCGGCAGCAACGCTGGCTTTTCCACCATTTTCCTCTGAACTCCTTCCCCTAAACGATCTCCATGTGAAAGCTAATAGGATTAACATGAAGAGAAATAGCGCACCGACAATGCCCAGAGCAACCGCTAACCCAACAATGACACCGTTTCTATCTTTTGTCTTGACTGTTACCAAAGGAATTGGCGAAGGTGCGGGGGCAGCGGGTTGTTCCGATTTACTATTCAACAGTATAGGTGGTGGATTCTGCACGAGTGGAACCACAATTGTAGCGAATTCTGCGCTCTTATTTTCAGCACCATTCAATGAAATTAAAGTTTGGATATCAGTTCCGAAATTAGCTGCTACTGAGCTGTAACTATCTGATGGTTGCATCACATATGTGACTAAACTGGTAAAGTTGTCGGTTGAACTCGGGCACTGGCAGAACATAGGAAAATTGACCATGTCTCCGATTTGAAGGTTGGTCGGTACCAGTTTCGGGTTCACTATCTCCACTGCTTGATACTGGGTTAGATTTTGAAACTTTCCAGTGGAGACTAGGTAGTACGTATCGCCGTTATTGATCTGGTAAGCTACCTGGTAATAAGACATGTTGTAAGATGGGAGGCAATCACAAGTGAAGGGGATGAGTAGTGGTTCGCCGAATCGGGGGGTGGTTGTCGTGGTGAGATTGCTTGACCGGGCCACCATGAGCCGGCTCACACCAAATTGATCACTGACCGAGATCAGATCCTGTATACCCTGTGTCAACCCGGCGCGGTATAATCCGTAGGCCTGGCACGGGTAGATGCTGCGGTTTGCTGAGCAGTTGAAACCTTCCGGTGAGGCCGGTGACTGAGAATTGCCATGGGTTATTAGTAAGAAAATTGGAAGTAGTATTAGAGAGTAAGAATTCATGGTGATTCAAGGTTTTTTAATGGGCTGGTGGATATGGCAGGTGAGTCGACATTATATATTTATTTTGGACTGAGAAACAAGACCAAGTCAAATCACCTACTTCTCAAAATAGAAAAGTAGGATCCAACTATTCTAATATGAACTGCTGAGTCTCATCGAACGGATCATATTTATTTTAGAGAAGACCCTCGGTTCCAACTCTTTCCGATCGAATCGTCCATTTTCAATCCGACGATTCAGATGATGATAATAGAACTCTCATCTTATCACAAAATAATAGCAGATTCGGATCCGAAAGAAGACACTTTCATTGATTCTTTCTTTTCATATTGGTAATATGGACTCTGATGGGGCCCCCAATTTTCTTTTCATATTGGTACTATGGACTTCCATTGGTACATAAAAATAGTTAGGAACCCGAAAAATCACGAAATTGATTTTTTTAGAGATTTTAATATAAATAATTTACTAATTATGATAAATTAAAATTTAAATTAAAATAAGTATGTTTTTGAGTTGAGAATAAAAATATCTCCGTGCTTCTAGATAGTTTTAGTCTATGTACTTCAAAATTTTATTTTAGTAAAAGATAGCTAAATCGCACTATAAAATTATTAATTTTTCACTACATTAAGAATAAGATAGTTTATTGTAAAAATTCTTTTCAAAAACTAAAATACTTTTCTCAAATAAACTATCTTTTCAAAAACTATCAAAAATTCTTTTCAAAAACTATCTTTTCACAATAAACTATCTTTTCACTATCAAATTAATTCTCAAATAAACTAAATTAAAAATAAATTCTTTTCACAATAAACAAAATACTCTCTATCTTCTCTCTCTCCTCCTCCTCCAACGGTCAAGTCCCAAAGTACCGTTCGGTGCCAAAGCTCGCATTAGATTGTCAAAACTCGACAAGGCCCACAGTTCAGTGCTCCTGTTTGGTCGAAATCCTAGCCTTTGTCTCCTCTCGTCGCGATCGAAATTGCTGATTATATTGGAGAAAGTAAGTTGCATCAAGTTTCTAACTTGAAAGTAAGCAATTTTTTTCGCTGATTAAATGTCTCCTCTCTTTTTCTTGATGGCCATAAAATAAGATTAATCAGTTATTTTTTCAATTTGTATTTAGAAAATTTTGTTTCTTTCAAAATTTTGAAAAATAGGAACTGTCGAGAAAAAAAATCAAGTGTGAATCCTCCAATAGCAAACTTTGAAGTTTGAACAGTACGCTCGTCCAGGCGCGGATTCAAGATTTTTGTAAAAGGAGTTCAAAATTTACGATTTTTTAGGGGTTCGAAAAAATGCATATTTTTAAAATATTTCATATTATAAGAAAATTTAAAAAAAAATCAAATGCATGGTAATTTTTTAAAAAGAAAATTTAAGGAAGTGGAACTGACCCTCCTGATTGCATGTGGCTCTGCCACTGCTCTTGTCATTGCATTTGTGAAGAAAGGGAGAGGATTAGAGCAGGGTGACGGATCAAGTCCCACAATATAGTTTCATGATGGCATAGTTGGAGGTGAAAGAGGTGGAATGGTTGCGCATATGGTGAGCTGACGAAGGAGGTGTTCTCGGACATGATCAGAGGAGAGAGGAACGAAAGACGGGAAGGACGGTTTGTTGACTCAAATAATTTCTCAAGCTTGTTGATTTGCAAAACAACGTTTAAATCTCATCGATATTTGCGTGTTGTGAAGATTTATTGTAGGTGATTAAAGCAAGATCAAATGAGCAAGAGATTAAACCAAGAAAAATTAGGAGCTGAAGAACTCAAGACTTGATAGGAGTTAAATAGGTTTAATCTCTAGAACTTTAGCTATCTAAAATTGGGAGTTAATTAGTAAAATTCAGAACAAAATACAATTTACTGTTATAACGCCAACTTTGGCGTTATAACACTAGAGTGCTAAATCCTGGAAATGGCTAAGTATCAAGGGCAATTACACTTAGTGTTATAATGCCAAGTCTGGGTCAAGTCTAGCGTTATAACGCTAAAACACTGAAATTTTCAACTGCCATTTTAAAATAGATTAAGAATGAAATAAAATTCAAAACTTCAAGAATATGTCTGAAGTAATATTTAAGTTTATGAATATAAACTTTATTTCATCAAAAACATTATTTGACTTAGTAGCAAAATTTCCAAACCTTAAATTCTAGAGACTTGGCATTATAATGCCAAGTCTGCAGTTATAACACTATGTCAGGAACTTGGCCAAATTTGGCTAAGTCCTGAACTCTAGAGTTATAACGCCAAGTATGGCGTTATAACGCCAAAGTGATGCAGATGTTGAAATTGAATTTTAAAATAGCAAATGATCAAATTAAAATTCAAATATTCAAGATTATGTCTTAAATATTGTCTAAGATTATTAAAATGCTTTTTAATTTGTTCAAAAATATTGTTTTGATTAGTAGCATATTTTTCAACCAGGTTTTACATAGGCGTTATAACACCAGGTTTGGCATTATAATGTCAAGGTGATCAAATTGCCAATTTGTTCTAAGTACTGGATTTTCTGATTTAGCGTTACAACACTAGATTAAATTTCAAATGCCACAAAATTTTGTCATGACTTGGGATGGCGTTATAACGCTACGTTTTTCGCATAGCATGGCATTATAACATCTGCACAAAAATACAAATCCAACGTCACAAAATTTTGTCTTCACTCATGATAGCGTTATAACGCTATGTTTTCTATATAACATGGCGTTATAACGCTATGTTCCGAAAACCTAACTTTTGCAGAAATCAAAAAATATAAAAGGGGACCATCTTCTTCTTTGCAAATTATCTGAAACAAAAGGCTTTAAAAACCTCAAAAACCAACAGCCATTAAAATCACTCTTGAGCTAGTTCCTATTTGCTAAATTCATTACTAAGCCTCCCAATTTTAGTTAGCTAAATCATTCTATTGATAGTTGAGAGTTATCTTGTGCAATTAGATTAGTGTATTATTGTCTATCTTCTCTTATTTCCATTAGTGAACCGTTTGATTAAATCAAGGGTCCAATTACTCTACTGGTGTGTGTAAAGGGGGTTGGATTCCGCCATTGTACTCAATTCTTGTAGTGGAGCGGACCGGGCTTGTTACAGCAAGAAGCGGGGGCGTCGGGGACTCGGAGACGTAGGCGAGGCCATCGTGCAAGCCGAACTCCGTCAACACGCGACTGAGCATTTCTTTTGCCTTATCTCTCTTTAATTGTAATTGTGCTAAATTACTTGTGTTTGAGAATTATTAATTGAAATTGAGCTAAATTGTGCAATTAGGGAAATTAAGTGAATTGCTTGCGTAATTGATTGGCAATTGTGTGTTTGAGTGAATTGCAATTAATTGAATTGCCAATTAAAATTATTTGAGATAAATTGATTAGTTGGTAATTACGCTTCCGTAATTAGAATTTGGTTATTAAGGAATTGCCTTTAGAGTGTGCAAATTTGCAATTAAGACCTCGAATTTTTAATTAAGTCGAAAATTAGTCACAACCTAGACCGCCTAGGTTTAGAGAAAAGAAAACATAAAATGAAACGCAAGATGGATGATAGGTCCGTGATTGCTCTTATTATTATTTTGAGAATATGTTCCAACACCTCTCGATCTATTGAGTTATAACAAGTTAACTACTAAATTCTTAACTTGAACGAATACTTTTTCTGATTATTCATTTTATGACAAATAAGAATTAGTTTTGAGTCTAGTGATTAATAACAATGTTCTCTCGAAAGAAGATCGCAGGTTCGAAATCTAATTCTGAAGAACTTTAGATCAAAATTTGAATTAGACTTGGAACGAAGACCCCACTTCTTTTTAAAACAAATTTATGACAAACACCTCTTTCAATAATAAAATAATCATTTAATATTTCATTATGAGATGGGAAATTACAAATTGGCTCTTGTATATTTATGGTATAATATTTCGCTTATTTATGTTTTATGAACTTTTAATTAATAAAAAAGTCAATAACTTTCTAAAATAATATAAACACTTGATTAAATATTTTCGTAGAAAGTTACCATTTATTTGTAAATAAAAAATCATAAAATATGATATTTGAGATATTATAAATGAAATATTATACTATGAATATAAAAGGATAGATGAGTTATTTCTCATCTCATAATAAAATATTAAATAATTAATTTACTGTTAGGAAGGCGTTTGTCACGAATTAGATATTTGCGAAGGGTTTTAATCACATAATAAAATATAAAATTTAATTTACTGTTACCCAACGTGGAGACTTTTCTCTGTTATTTTCTTTGTCCGTCTTGAGCGTGGTCTGGACTCACCAAGTCCGTATCTGCTGATATTTTTGGGATAAAATGATTATGTTATTTTCTGATTCGATCGTCAGATTTCGACGCAGGAGTTCGATGTACTATATATTTTATCAGTCAGATTAGATGATATTTGTCGGGTCATCATGCGTTGATATTTTTAGGGTTTCGGGTCCTTCGGGTTCGAGTCGGGTCGGGTTTTAATTATCTAGTTTCGGGTATTTTTCGGGTTCGAATCAGATCGGATTTCAATTATCTCGTTTCGGGTATTTTCGGGTCGGGCAAGTCGGGTCAGTTTGTCTTGAAAAGATTAACGTGTCACGGGTCTGATCAAGTCGGGTCAGGTCCGGTCTCAGGTCATCATGCGTTGATATTTGTCGGATTTCTGGTATTTCGGGTTCGAGTCGGGTCGAATTGACCGAATAGAATTTGAGCTTTTTTTATTCTTAGAGTTGTTTATTATTCTTTTTCGTTGTATGAGGCTAATGATGCAATAAATTGTATTTGTCAGTATTTGTAGTTGTGATTAAAAGGGATTCTTTCTTTATGTTTTGGCCTCTCTGAAAAAAATTCTACAGATGCGACAATTGCCAAAATATAAATTATTATGTGCAATCTGCTAATTGATATGTGATAAGTTAATGTTCTGATAAATTGTTGTCAAGATGGTTTCTAGGTAATATGTGATATGCGACAATTACCAAAGTTTTTTATTTTAAAGAGTTCATTATGGTTCTATAAGTTGTTGTCAAGATGTTTTGCACTTTTACTTGTATTCGATACAGTATCTTGTTTTTATTCTTGTTCTGTCTTGAAGAGTTCAATACATGTCAAGAGTTCATTTTAGTCAAGACATGTACTAGTACAATATTAATTGATAGGTTGATATCAGTTTGATAAGGCCAAATATTCAAATCGGAGTTTATTCTGGTTTGTTAAGTTGATCTCGGGTCTCTGATCTGTTGTGTTCGGGTCAAGTCGGGTCATCTCAGATTATGGGTCATGTCGGATCGGCAGGTAATGTGATCTCGGGTCATTTCGAATTTCGGGTCATGTCAGTCCAAGTCGGGTCGGGTATCGGGTCATCTGATCTCGAGTCTTTTCCACTTTCGGGTCATATCAAATCAGGTCGAGTCGGATATCGAGTTATCTATTGTCGGGTCATTTTCGAATTTCGAGTCATATCGAACTACTCCAGATCGAACGAGTTTGTCGAGTCGGATTCCGCCACCTCCAGCTTCCACCAATTTAAGCATCAAATGCTCATTATTGGTCAAAAAGAAAAGGGAAAAAAAAACTTCAAACGGTTCCTAATTAATATAGTGGCGCGACTGGCGTCCCCGTTGGGCTTGCGTAAAAGAAAAAATATATCTAGTGGGTCAACTCTCTAAGTCAATATGCAAGGTGACCAGGCTGTCCATTGAATTGGGGCCTAACCGCGTCATTGCAACTATCCATGTTTCTTCTTTCTTTGGAAAATATAAGTGGTCCCTTGCCTTGCTTCTTACGATGTCTCTAATGTCTGTACTGGTGGGTCCCACGTTCATAATAAGTGCAGGGACAGTGTGGGAGACAAAATCCGGAACATTATAACAAGACCCTTTTTCTTTTTGTTGGTTTAGAGAAAGTAAAGGAAAATTTTTGAAACATGCAACCTATGTGACTATGTCTAATATATACATAGTGAAATGTTATTCCTTTGTAATCAAAGTTTAATATTTTTGAGTATTGGTATGAGTTAGATCTGCGTAGTTTGAAAGTCCAGTTACAAATGCAGTATTCTTTAAAATTCTAATAACAGCACAGGCGATAGGTTGAAAACTTGAAATGAAAGTTGCGAGTATCCATCATAAAAACTATTGTACGGAGATATATGTGATATTTTGTGACCTTCAATGAATACACTTGAATTCTGGCCGTTGCCGTATCTTTCGGAGCCGCGTCAAGATGGTACGAGAGGGGAAATTTTACATAGAGGGCTAAAGATTAAAAAATTTCAACAGTTAATGTTAGAGGAACCTTAAAAATTTCACAAAATGTCAATGACGCCATTATTATTTGCTGCCAAGAAGATTTGTTATTTTTCCTGAATTCAAGGTACTTTTGTAGGAGATTTAGCAGTTGTGGAGCTCACACATAGAGGCGTAAGTAATAATTGAGCCCTTAAGGTTATTGTATTAAAAAAATTATGCTCAAGTTATTTATTACGTCATGTTAAAAATATTATAATATGAAATTAGAAAAATATAAACAATAGTAATAATAGTTACAATTATAATATGAAATTAGGAAAATATTAGTTAAAAATATGATAATATGATTAATAGTAATAATAGTAATAATTATAATATTAACAAAATTATTACCGAATTTTAGTACTAAAATATGTTACTATTAGAAGTTAAACAAATAAATACAAAATTAATAATATTAAAGAAATAAATTCAAAATAAGTTTAAAAATAGTGATGATTATAACAATATTATAATAATGATAATATTAATACATTTATTAATAACAAATTAATAGTAATAATATAAAAAATAATAAAAATTTTGGAACTTTATTAATAATTATTGAAAATAAAACATAGTAAGAACATTGCCAAAAATAATGAGAGTTTTAGGACATATACAAGTAGATTAAGAGCCTCAAACTTGACGAGAAATACAAAATGGTCAAGTGACAGGAGAATTTGGTTAGAGGCGTTGGGTTTGAGAGAGTACATGGGTTCGAGCCTCCCTGCTGCGCCATTTTTTATTTAAATTAGGGGCGCTCGTAATGGTTGCACCCCTAAAAAGATTGCATTTTTCTTGACTTGTGCAGTTTGCACGAGGTTTTGCAGGTGAGGGGCCCAAATGTCCCCTACAAATTAGGGGAGCAACTATTACTAGCGTTCCTAAATTAGGGGCGCAACTAAGGCGTAGATTTTGTGACTTTGCATCCAGAGAGCTTGCAATTTTGGGTAATCTAGAAGCGCAAGTAATACTTGCACCCCTAAATCTTCGAATTATATACAACAACAGCCTTCTTTATCTCATCTCTCCAAACATTTTCTTATTATTATCTCTTCTTCCCAAAAAATCCCCTTCCTCTTCACAAACCCTAAATCACATTTTCACACTTCTCTTCCAAAATCTCACTCACACAATGTTTATTGTTAGCTTCTAGACTAAAGGATCTATTTAGAACAGTCCACATGGTGTTCATTACTCGAAAAAAGCTACTGGTAGTTTTACGGTGCATGACGACATAACACTCGGTGAATTGGAGACGAAACTCTACCGATGGATGAGGATTTCAAGTTCAACACATGATTTAGAGATATCAGCGAGTTTCAATGTTGGATGACAACTAAATCCTCTGGTAATGTTCTATACTGAGTTACAACTTTTGAGTAATGATACTTAGAGACTTATGGTGAACCATTTGGTCCAGTCGGGTACTTTTGTAATGATTGAATTGTATGTTGAGCCAAAAGTTCTTTGATATACAACAAATTAAGGTTGTGGGAGTAGTAGTCGAGCTCATGAAATCCTAAATCATGGTTGTGCATGTAGAAGCCTAGCTCATCAAACTCCAAACGAATATATTGAGCCAATAGCCAGTAGAAAGCCAGATGCATCTTTTCGTACCAATTGTTATGAACCAAATGCAACCTCAAATAAAAATCAATCGCTTCCAGAAGAAGAAAAGGATTTTGATTTAATGTTGATTGGATGAAATTAACCTACGGAACGGGTTGAGATTTTAGTAAGCCAAGATGCAACTCCAATTGGAAACATGTGTGGTAATGATGGTTTCATGAATATGGATTTCGCAACTTTCGAGATCCTAATTATAATTCGAAAGAAGAAGCTTCCCAAGCCATGACAACATGGCCATTACTAGACCGATCGGATTCTCATCCAATCGCTTTGTGGAATAATATTAATGCAATCGTCGATATAATTGGTGATGGTAATTACTTTGACGATGAAGGGTATGTCACAGAAGATGGTTTGGCACAGAAACAGTATTTTCGATCAAAGGATCTGTTGGAATTGAGACGTCAATTCCAATAAATAAAGTTTGGACTACGTGTCATATGATTACTACGTGTCACATACTGTCACCTAATATTACGAGGAGTAATATGTGGATATGCCAAATAAAGTGATTAACTGATATACAGTGGCATTATAGGTATTTCACTAAGATTTTGGGCACGAATGCATATAGAACTTAAGTAAATTAATTATAATTATTAATGAACCAATTATGATTAATTATACTATATATTGATGTTAGTGTAAAGTCAGAAATATTATTTGGGCCAAATCCAACTCAAATTGGATCAAAGCCCAAGCAAAACAGCACAAACGCAAGTCTATTGCGACCGCAAGAATATCATTTGCGACCGTAATGGAATGGGAGAGACTTGCAAACAAATCTTCTGATTTTCAGAAGATTTATTGCTGCCACAATAGCCCTTATTGCGACTGCAAGAGACTTGGTAGATTTTCTGCCAAGTCTGGAAACCAAGTCAATTGCGGCCGCAAGAGACCTATTCCAAGGCATTTTTTGGCTACCTATATTTGTCGCTATTTTTTCTGATTGAATAATATAATTATCATACCAAATTCATAGGATTATTCACAAAAGTGAATATTAGAATTTGGAAAAGAATTGGAGAGAATATAATTTCAAATATTCGATGAATATTTGATAATTAATTCGAAATCTTTCAAAGATACACTAACGTCTCTATAAATAGTCATGGGTCAACACCTGTTTACAATGTTTGGTTGAAAAGATATTTCTCGATTATCGACATAGGGCACATGTGCTGTGCATAGCCACCTATCTATCCATTATAGATGTACTTATTGGTTTCGTTCGTGGCCTCGAAGAAAAGAATGGCACCGGGATAAAACAAACGGGTCGTTTACGCCCAACGATACGCTTCCGCACTTCCACCACAAGAGGCGCTTAACGTCGGGGGATAGATTGGAGCATCCGCACTTAACTTCCCCATTCATGACTTCTATAATCCAAGAAAGTGTAAAAGGAAATGTTCGATTTACTGTAAAAGATATCAAGATTGCCATCGAGCAGAGATATAATTTCAAGGCACCTTACCTTAAGTGTTGGCGTGCAAAGGAGATCACAATCGCACAATTATTCAGAGGATGGAGGCAAGCTTATGATTTAATTGTGCCATTGCTCCATGCCATACAAAAAACAAATCCGAGTACAATGATTGAGTGGTTTACTACACCCACAAATGACCCAAATGAAAGATTATTTCAAGTAGTGTGTTGGCCATACGGTCCGGCAATACAGGCCTTCAGGCACTGCAAACCTATGATAACAATTGATGGTACACATTTATCAAGTAGATTTAAGGGGAAGATGCTAGTTGCATGTGGCTTCGATGCGGAATATCAGTTGGCGCACCTTGCATTCGCTTTGGTTGACACTAAGAACAACAAATATTGGGAGAATTTTATGAAATTTGTTCGTAGGAAAGTGGTTGGATCACGAGTTATGACGATACTCTCAGATCGTCACAAGAGTATCTTGCGGGTTTTCAGTGAGACAGACCTAGGATGGAGTACCCAAGATGGACACGCCTTTCATTGATATTGTTCAAGGCACATATGTCAAAATTTCACAAAAGAATTTACAAACAAAAAATTAACATCGGTTTTGAGCCAAACAATGAAACAAAATCAAAAGAGAAAGTTTCTCATTAGGCTCAGTCGTATTTGCGAAAAATGCCCCGACGCGGCAACATTTCTTGAGGATATCGGTAGGGAACTGAACGATGTCGATAGAAACAATGCACCGCGATATGATTTATGAGCTCTTTCATTCGATGCAGGAGGTCGTAGATTGGGATGATGACAACAAATGGACCAGACTCCCTTAATAATGTTTTCAAAGAAGCACGTGAGTTACCCGTAACTTCTCTTCTTGAAATAACATTTTACAAGTCCATAAAATACTTTGCTGAGAGACGGGCAAAAGCTGAAAAAACGGTTGAACAATGATTCCTCTTCTCCCCCAAAATCCAAGCCTTATTAGAGGAGCCATTATTAAGGGGAAATACACATACTATTAAAGCGTACCGAAACGAGCGAAAATATGAGGTTCAAACGGGTCAAAGATTTGTTGGGAACAAGATTAAAGAAAACATAATACATACAGTTCGGTTAGAAGTGCTCGGAGGTACATGCACTTGTCAAAAATCGCAACTAACATGTATCTCTTGTTCTCATATTTTAGCATGTTGTGCTTAAGGAGACACAAGTAGTAACGTGTATGTAGCTCATTTTTATCGTGTTAATGAGTTGTCGACAACATGGACACCTGAATTTGAGCCATTTGGCAATTCTGACACATGGCCTGAAATTCCGCGACCAAAACTAGTGCCGGACCCGACAAGGTATGCTATTAAGAAGGGGAGACGTCAACATATAAGGATTCGGAATGAAATGGATGAAGAGAATACACATCGATAATCATATACTTGTGGGTGATGCAAACAACGGGGACATAGCAGACGCACATGCACTGCAACCCCCAACGACGAAGGTAATACTACTATTATTTTTTGGACAAAACAACATTTGTTTCAAATTGTTAATGTTAGACATTTGATTAACGCAGGTAATTAGCACGGGGCCGGTTCTCAAGAAGATGAAGCTTTTTCTTTTAGAAATTGCATGTGTTATGGTTTTAGACAATATATGAACAAATATTTTGATGTGTTATCTTTTGTGGAATTTGTTGTATGATAAATTGTAATATTTTGTGGAGCTGAATGTACTCTTTTATTAAGTGGGATTGTAGGATTAAATGAACATTTTATTTTGTTCACGTACTAATTTAATTTTGTTAATTATGATGGTAATATAGGTGCAAATAACATGTTGTAGGATTAAATGAACATTTTATTTTGTTCACGTACTAATTTAATTTTGTTAAATTTGATGGAAATATAGGTGCAAAAAAACATGTAAAAGTATCCAGATGTCTGGGGTGCAACTATTATTTGCGCCCCTACTAGAATTTCTAATGTGAGATGTTCTCTGGAAATTTCAGAAAACATCTCCCATTAGGGCGCATCTAATAGTAGCGCCCCTAATATTAAGAAAAAAATGGTCCAGCAGGGGGCTCAAACCCATGCCCTCTCTCAAACCCAGCGCATCTAGCCAAACCACCCTGTCACTAGACCATTTTGTATTTCTCGTAAAGTTGTTGATTGTTATTGTACTTGTATATGTCATAATCCTCTCACTATTTTTTCCAATATTCTTACTATGTTTTATTTTTAATAATTATTCATATTGTCATTGTAGTTATAGTAAACACTATCTTATGCTTATTTTGTATTTATTTGTTTAACTTGTATTATTAATTTTCTATTTATTTCTTTAACTTCTATTGTTAACATATTTTATTACTAATATTCAGTAATAATTATCCTAATTTCATATTATCATATTTTAAACTAATATGCAGTAATCATTTTGTTAAATTGTCATTATTACTACAATCATAATTATTTATAATTACTGTTATTATTCATATAATAATATTACTAACATGATCATTTTAATAAACTTAACCAAATCTTTTCTTCAACTAAACTTAGGAGTGCAACTATTACTTGCGCCCCTGAGAGTGAGTCCACATCTGCTACAAAATCTGCAAAAGTGTCTTGAAATCAGAGAAAATCGAGAATCTTCTTAGGGGAGCAAATAATACTTGCATTCTTGGCTCTCAGTGAAATTTTTAGGATCCCATTAATCCTATCTGTTGAATTTTTTGGGTCTTTTACCCTTCTTGAAAAATTTTCTACGAGAGGTGTAGTCGTGGGTTTGAGCTGACTTGAGAAGGTTTTTGTTCTTTCTAAAAAAAAAAGAAAGAGAGAAGGTTTTTGTTCTTATCCGCGTCAACATTTGATTCATTAGTTCGGATTATCTATCAGTACCGCGCTACATGGGCAGGGGTCGTCCGGATCCGCTACTGTGCAGCACGCATCACACGATTTGGACTCTCTATTTCAGACGGAACCGATCAGTCAGCCACGATATAATGCACGAGATGCATGTTAACTTTTGAAGCATGAATCTCGATATAGTACAACACATATCAGATGACCCACAATTCTTACGCTGGAGGTGCTGCGAGGCGCGGATCTCATCTCCATGGGTAGATGAACCATTCAATCCATCTCGAACAATCGAACTTGCACTGTATTTATTTTTTTAATTGTTTCTTTTGTACTGAGTGAGGTTGTGGTAATTCACGAAGTGTCGAACCACCACTCACGTGATACTTCGCTTTCTTATCTCTGGTTTTAAATTTCAAACGATTGGTACAAATCGTTGAACGTGATCTTCTTATTATAATCTTCTTCAAACCAAATTTATATTTTATAAATTTTTTACTATCTTTTTAGGTGGAAATTTCATAGTTTTGGATGGTCCATAAATCGTCAGATTAACTTTTTCATCTCTAAAAAATAGTAAAAAATCCTAAAAAAACTTAAATTTCAGCCTCATAGGAGATTTAAATAAGACGAACATGTTCAACGGTTTGAACCGATCGTTGGACTTTGAAATTGAAGATACGAAGACGAAGTACTGCATGAGTGGAGTTTGTAAAGCCATACTCTCACTCTTTTGTAGAAATAATCTTTTGTATTTCATTTCTACACTCCTTGTTCCAAAAATATTTATAGTTAATTTACGAATTAGTTAAATCTAAGCCTAAGTGTTTATACCTAGTTTCTAGTGTGTTTAATATATTTTGTTTTCAAATGACAAAAAACAAGTTCAAGTTGAAATTTTAGTAACTAATTAAGTAAACATATTAGAACATTTTAAACTTCGATTCTAATAATATTAAGTATTCATATATACTTTCATGGATGTATAAATAAGTTTTGAAATGCTGGTAAGAAGTGCAGATAAATGAGTGTAATCATCATTCTTTTATTCATTATTTTGCCATCAACTCCTCCTATCGTTAAATTTATTAGCAACTTATTGGGAAAATATCTTCGGGTGCACTTCACTTCTTTTTGCATTAGAGGTGTGCGGTGCGTCTTAATCTGAATCATCGGATTAAGATCGAACATTCAACCACTAATAATATGATGCAAGAGAGATCTAAATTAGAAGCCTCCGATCTTAATCTGACGATTCAAATTAAGACGCACTCATCTAATGCAAAACAAAGTGCATCAGAGCATGTGGTTCCGGACTGCTACCGTGTATGTGCCTCTGTGGGTATATAATATGTTGACAGAAAAAAGAGGGGATATTTACGCATATTTGGGTTCATTAATCGGGTCAAGATATCTACATTGAGTATATTGACAGAATTTTAGTATATGTTGAAGCTAAAATGCCGGTCAATATCTCAAAACTACAATTAATACAAAATGACAAGGCTGGTACGCAGGCTGGAAGACTGGATCTACACAATGTTTTCTGTTTATCTTCAACCAACATTAAATGAGACTGTTTAGATGTGATTTTTGTTGTACATATTTCCTACGGCATCTCCAGATTTACCACTTTTTACATATCTTTATGTTTTAGTTTCAATGAATCATGAGTTTGAATCTAAATAAACGAAACAAGAGTGTATTAGTCTTACACAGAAGACGGACATATGACTCTTGGAATTTCAATATATATTTTGAAGAAAAAAAATTATGTTTACAATTTCAAATTCATCAAATTAACGAAAGTAAAATTAAGATAAAAAATGTAAAAAAAGTTGTTTCAAAGAACACTCCATAAAAAATAGGGGCGAAATCAAAACACAGAGTCGGAGAAGGCCGGATTACAAGTGCTCTATATATTTAATTTTAGGCCAATTCTGTTATGAATTGCAGATAAATTGAACGTTAAATACTAAACATGGGGTGGTTAGTATAAAAGTTCAATTCGCAATCCTACAATTTTTTCTTCGATGGAAATAGCATAATCACACGATTATCTTTAAACTATTCTGAATCATCAGTAGTTTATATTCATAACAGTACTGCTCTTAATTTTATAAGATTTCAATTTTAATCAGAATTTACAAAATTTAATGAGAATTTTATAATTTTGATCAAACTTTTTAATAGAATTTTACAATTTAACCAAAACATTAAGTGTATTGATATTAATTGGATTTGGGTCGGGCTTGATCTCAACATCGGTGCCCAGGATTAATTGTGCCCGGGCTTAATTAAGCTCTGGATCCGTCCCTGCTGACACTCACCTTTAGTTCTGTCCATTATCTAAATATATAATTGGTCAAGAGATATGAAGAAAATTTTCATAGAGGGTCCATGACAAAACAATTTCAACAGATAGGGTCAAAAGGACTCTAAAAAAATTCAACGAGGATCAATAACGCAAATAATAGATTCTGTTATTTCTCTGATTTCCATGCACCTTTGCAGTGCTTTTTCAGTTGTGGAGCCCAGGTACATAGATTACTTGCGCCTCTAATGAACTACATAAAAAATATCATTTTAATAATAATAAAACTTTTAAAATTAAATATAAAACTAAGAAGTTTAAGAAACAAAAAATTGATAATATTAATAATACGAATAATAGTAATTATTATTTCGAATGATTGTAATACTAATGATAATATTAACAAATTATTACTAAATAATTGTAATAAAGATGTTAGTAATAAACTATAGTGATGATAATAATAATTATTATTATAATATTCATTAAATTATTAATGAACAATACTAATAATAATAATTAATGGTTGAATGAATAATAGTAATTATTTATTAGTACAAAATAGGGCTAGTGGGCCTGGCTAATACTTGTGCCCCTGGATTGATTTCGAGACTGGATGCTCTCTGGAGTTTCCAACATCCATCTCACACATCAGAAGGATTCATACTCATGCCCTCTCTCAATTCCAGCACCTCAAACCAAATCCCCTGCCACTAGATCATTTTGTATTTCTCGTTAAGTTTGAGACAAATATCATACTTGTACAAGTTATAAACTTCTTACTATATTATTAATAATATTACTATTTATTTGTTTTTAATAATTATTAATAAAGTTCTAAACTTCTTAGTATTTTTAATATTATTATTATTTATTTGTTTTAATAATTATTAATGAAGTTCTAAACTTCTTAGTACTTTTAATATTATCACTATTTAGTTGTTTTTAATAATTATTAATAAATTTATTAATATTAGCATCATTATTATAATCACCACCACTTTTTTTACTGAAATCCTTTTTACTAATTTTATTATATTGTTTGCTAATTTTATTCGTATTAGTAATTACTTTTAATATTATTAACTTTTTTATTTCTTAAATTTCTTGGTTTTATATTTAATTTTAAAACTTCTATTACTATTCAAAGAGACCATTTTTAAAAAGTTAATCAGGGGTACAAGTATTAGTTGCGCTTCTATGTTTCTGGCCCTCACAACTGAAAAAAAAACTACAAATATGCATGAGAATTAGAGAAATAACAAAATCTATTTAGAAATACAAATAATACTTGTTATTAATCTTCTGTGAAAATTTTAAAATTACTTTAGCTCTGTCTATTGAAATTATTATGTTCTTGATAATTTATGAAAAAATTTCAGATGTGAACGAGGGGTCCGAATCTTCTATTATTTTAAGTAAAAAGGAGGGTCGTATTATTTTGATTTGCACCGTTCAATTAAAAATAGACGAATCAGATCGCTCACAGATTTGACTTAGTGAACTGACTTTGAAAAATCTCATCTGTTGCTTGATTTCAACGGATGTGATGTGAATCCGTGAAGGAGATTTTCCTCCTTGCCCCTTCCCAAGAGTTTTCATTGCCTCCCTCACGCAAAATGTCTCAGGCAGACGAGAGCCGTTGGATCATCTTGAGATTCACATCAGTACACATCACGATATGATTAAACAGTTTCTGAATGGAAGACGATCTCAAATCCCCTCCCAATGCTAAACCTCAAGCAAAACTTAGTGCAACCTAAAACCTCATTTAGTTACAAAAAAAATCTCCTAAATATAGTACTAATATGCACTACACCAAAAATTGATTTTATTTTCTTTTTTTGTCTTTATTGTCGGTATTTTCTTCCGGCGTAGTAGAGGAGTACTAAAAGTATTAGTAACCGGAGATAATACCTTGACTTTTATCACCAATTTTTTTACTAATAGCACCTATTTTTTTACTAATAACTTTTATCACTGGTTGTTACTAAAAAATTGGTGATAAAAATCAAATAAAAAAGTAAAAAAAAAGCTGTATGTTCTGCAACCTGACAGTTGGTTGTAGAACGTACAGCTTGTGACAGCTGTCAAATTACAGATAATTCAGATTTCAAATTTAAATTTCGAATTTAATTTAAAAATAAGAAACAAAAGATTAGAAGTAATAAAAAGAAAAAGAAAATAGAAGACAAATAGAAAAAAAGTAAAGTAAGAAAACATAAAAAAGAAAAATAAATAAATAAAAGAAGAAATAGAACAAGAATATAAGAAATAAATAAATAAAAGACAACAAAAAAAGAAAACAAAAACAAATAAGTAAAATAGAACAAGAATAGAGAGAAGAGAAGAGTCAATGCCGTTGGCATCTAATATTGAGAGAATAAATATGGCGATTCGTCACTTCTCGAACCCTCTCTCTTCAAATCTCACCATTTTTAACGAAAAAGAACAAGAACAACAATGTGAATATAGAGATAGTGAAATGAGATAGTAGGGAGATATGGAAGATAGAGAATAGATAGAGAGGTATATAGAGAGTGATATGGGAGATAGAGAGGAGGGAGAGACAAAAAAATGAGCTACAGCGCGGATTTTCTATATTCAAATTGTTAGTGTCGGTTTTAAAAAAAATCCGAGTATAAAAGTTTTATCATTGGTTATTAACAAACAACCGGTTATAAATATTTTATCACCGGTTTCTTCTTAACAACTGGTGAAAAAAAAGAACCTTTAATCACCGGTGTTTATTAAAAAATCGGAGTTAATACTTCTTAGTGTTTTTAACTTCGGGTGTCACTAAGATCCGGTGATAATTATAAGTTACTAAAACCTTTTTGTGTTGCAGTGATGTATATTTCGGGCCAGGGGCTAAGTTAATTTAAAAATGCATCTCTATTTTGGCTTCTTTTCATAAAAAAATATAATACATATATACATGTAATTTGAAATAATTGACAAATTACGTCTGACCCTAAAATTTTTGCCATACACTACTATAAAATTCTTACTTCACTCGTCTCAGGTTCGAGCCTTGTGCGATCTGAAATTTTGAATGCTATAATCTCTGAGTCAGATAGGAAACGAAAGCAACCTAATGCTCGAGCCAAGCTCATGCCTTATGAGCTTTTTTATTTTTTATTTTTTCATTTGCATCTCTTGCAACGATTTTTGTTGCTTCTTTTTTGAGGTATGTTCAAGAGGCTCTGCTTCGAACCAGTCGGTACCAGTCGGTACCAGCTTCTTTTTGCTTGCTGGCATGAGATGTGTAACGCGTGTTGATCTGAAGCTTTTGAGAATTCCAAGGGATCTCAGATCCATTTTTGCGTAAATGTACAATAATCCGATTCCGATTCCAGTGGGCTGGGCTATTGGGCCGGGCTGGGACTTCCAATAAAAACAAGAAAGAAATATAGAAAACTGGGCTATAAGTCAAATTTGAGGTGAAAGAAAAACAGATAAAGTCTTTGTACCAGTTCTGCTTCAATCAATTTCGTTTTCGTTTCTTGCGATCTGTTATTTCCGTTGGAATAAATTAAGAGCAATTAATAAAGAGGCAATATGGGTGTAATATTAAATTCAGGTTGAGACTTGAGAGGTCCTCAAAATAGCAACCCCTCAAAATGACGAGGTATTGTACTCTACGCACGCATATCTAGGGGTGTCAATGCAACGAAAAATTGCATTTTACGTTTCGTTTCGTGCGAAACGCAAAGATTTTTAGTTGCGTTAACGTTAAACGCGAATTTTTCTAATTTTGTTAATTAAATTCAACATAAACTCAAATTATTGATTTTGTTTCGTTCAATTGCGTTTTTACAATTAGAATTTGTTCAAAGAAATTTTATCTATATCTCCTTCTATGTGACAGTCATCATTTGTTTCTATTTTTTTTCTTATACGACTATACCTGGTCGAGTTTGAAGTTTCATGTACTGTTTGGTCTCATTCTCTGAGATCGTCATCATTTGTTCTCCTCTATATCTAGCCGAGTTTTTGCGAGCTGACCATGTTGTCGAGATCTTTGTGAGGTTTATGTTTAGATGCTTATATTTTTTTGCAAAATTGAAATTCATGTATTTTATTTATGTAATTTTATTTGAAATTATTTGTGAGATTATTTGTATTGTGACATTCAAAAAAATAAAAAAACTTATTGCGTTTTGACGTTTTAGAATGCAAATACAAAAAATTTCTCTTCTGTTTTTTAAAGTAAACGTAAACACAAATGATTTTCTCTTACGATTTTTAAATAAAATATAAATACAAATATCCATCTTACATATATAAAGATTGAACATGTCCTTACTACAGGAGTTATAAACATTGTTTTCACTGTAGCGTACTACAATGAAAATACTGTAGTTTTTTGCAAAAAAAATTTGTCATTGCTTTTTTTATTTTAATTAAACGATTTATTATAATTTTATTTTTATAATATAGAAGTTTAAAATTAAATTTTCCGCACGAACCGCGAGCGCGTTAGAACTAGTTTGCATAAAAGTTTTTGACACCCCTACACACATCAGCATATGGATTCAAAATAAAATAAGATGTACAAGTCGCCTTAATCGGATCTTTCCATGTGATGTTCCTGTGCTAATGGTACCAAGCTGACAGAGGTAAGAGGTGTCAGGATAAAAAAAAGACAAGATAACTCCCGCTTAAAGAAGCGATGATCCGGCTGGAAATGTCATTTAGAATTTATTCATCTATAGCTTGTTGGCATCATAAAAATTAAAAAATGATAAAGATCCCCGTTTCTAACTCTGTTTCTGAGATGCTCTAAAATCAAAGCGTGGAATCTGTGCGTCAGTATAAGCAGGAAAATGGAGGGGCAGAGATTTGGTCTGCAGAATTCCGTTCCAATTTTTGTAGTTTGTGGGTTAATTAACAGATTGCGTCATTTCAAATTCCAATATACAAAGATTTAAAAGTACAAATCAACAAATTTAAAACGTATGAAGATCATCCTCAGGGATACAATTTTAAATTAATACAATTATGCAAAAACGTATTACATAACTTTATCACGTCATAAATAACCTTTTTGTTTGTAAAATAGGATTTTTTTTATGTGAGCTCTTTACAAGCATCTAAAAGTAATATTCATATTTTGGTAAGCTTTGACTAATTAACGAAAAAAATAAATTCACAATTGAGAGAGGGGGGAGAGGAATCGGTCCATAGTTTTCGTGAGAGAAACATGAATTCACAATATAATAAATACATAAATATTTTAAATATTGTAAATCAAATTTAAATAAATTTGGTGACAAACTTCTCATCTCTATCTCGAAAAATATCACAAATACACAGTCCACGTTTTAATTCATCTCAAAACTTCTAAAAATAAATATAAAGAGCAAAATTATGGTGCTTGCGCATGTACCGTGCGTACGCATCTGGACCCTCTGATTCGTATCGAAATTCGTGAAAATTCGTGCGCATCGAATCTCAATGCACATCAGATGACCCATATGCGCAAGCATGGTACATGCGCAAGTACCATAACTTCACCCAAATATAAATATAAGGATAATGCTTCGTAGATATCAAATTTGATACCCACTATCGATACCGATGTTATTATACACATTTAGTTGAGTTACTATGCACATAATTTGAGTTATTATGCATGTTATTTTTGTACTAAAAAAATATTATGCATGTTAACAAAATAATGTGCATAATAAGTCAAATAGCATGCATAATTATTTCAGTACAAAAAATAACATGCATAATAAATCAACTAATATGCATTATATTATAACTCAACTAAATATGCATAATAACATCGATATTGATAGTTAGTATTAAATGTGATATTTAAACATCAGCTCTCTAAATATAAAACAAGTCTTTCTTGCAAATCCTCTCTCTATATAAGTATATATGCCGTCAATTACTCTTTGTTGAAAATAAAGACATTTCCATCTATAAGCAAAGTAGTCAACAACAAAAACAACAATTCGCCACAACAAAAACGACTCACCATAATAAAGACACTAATCGATAGGCCGTGGATCCGACCTGACCCGCTCCATAGTTCAGACTCGACCTGTATCCGACCCATGGATCTGATCCGTGGAACCGTGCAGAAATTCAGAAAAAATTGAAAAAAATATATATGGCGGATAGGCCAAAAATCTCTAGATCTACGGATCTATGACGGGTCGGGTAGGCCAAAAATCTCGACAACTAGAGTATTGCTAAAACCCGCAGGGTATATTCGTCCGTGGATTCGACCCAACCCACTCCATTCCTGACCCGCTCCATGGTTCAGATCCGACCCAATCCGTGGTTGGCAGATCTACGGATCTATGGCGGGTCGGGTAGGCCAAAAATCTCTAGATCCGCCCGAACCCGTGCCCGACCCGTCCCAGGACCCGACCCGTACCCGACCCATGGATCTGACCCGTGGAACCGTGCAGAAATTCAGAAAAATTCGAAAAAAATATATATATTAAAATAAGGCAAATTCAGTTATGGATCAAAATTAACTTGATTGTACTATTATTGATGTAAAATCAACTTGATTGCATAATTATGGATAACGATCAATGATTGTAATTGATTTGAATTTAAATTTTTTTGTCCATAGAAGACTCACTCTTAAAATAATGTGCAGAAATTTTTTTAATTCAAAAATTCGAAAAAACCCGATGGACCCACCCCGACCCGTCCGAGTTTATCACGGGTCGGGTTGGGGGTTTTGGGTTCGGACCCGTGGACCCCCGGCCCGTTGGATCCGTGGACCCATTGAACCCGTGGATCTGTGGATTTGTAAATCCGCGCGGGTCAGATCCACGGGTACCCGACCCAGCCTGTTTGTACAACATTATCGGCAACTGAAGCCGAGCTATTGTCGGAGACCATGACATTGATTGAAAAATGGAGATGAAGCATGTAATTATAGAAGAAAAGTGTTTTGACTATCGATACGGATATCAATATTACTGACGCTTTCAATTACTTTTGCATTTTGTTGTAGTTATTATGTACATTTTGTTGTTATTATGCAACTAATTGACTTAACGCTCGACTGAAAATGTTGGATTCAATGAACCAATCTAATTGCATTTAATTTGCATATTATTGTAGTTATTATGTGCATTGTTTTTGTGATTATGCACATTATTTTTGTTATTGTGTATATTATTTTAATTATTATGCATGTTATTTGAACTATTATGCACGTTATGAAAATAAGTACAAATAGACAAATAATTAATATCGATATGAGATATAATAACGTACGTAATAACAAAAACATTATATATAATACGTGCAAACTGAATGCGAACTTGATGTCTCCGTTCGCATCGAAAGAAAGTTTGGAGACTTGAGGCTTATTGTATCAAATAGCGTTATATCAACTTCCACTATAAAAATTGTGGACAGCCTAATCATAAGGACATTTTTTATTTTGACCAAAAAGAAAGAAAAGTTTGACCAAAAAAGAAGAAAATTCAATTCATTTCAGTGACATTTTCACCCTTGTGTTTATTTTGCAAAAGATGGAATGAGCATACAAAGCCACTACATGACAGAAATTAACTTAGGAAGAGAGAACTGATTGAATTGAGTCAATTGACAAAACAAGAAAATTTGAAACACTATTTTTCACGATTAAAATGTTCAAAAGTTTGTGGGGGACATCCAATTTTGTCTCTTTACCTCATAGTTCCATTAAATTGCGTATTGCGATGTAGTCTCTGAAACAGAACTTCTTTTACATAGGTAATATCACTTTCTGACAGTGATTTTGTCAGAATATAAATAAACAGAGGGACCCAGGTGATTGAAAGGCGATAACATAATAATTCATTAGATTATCAGATAAATATAGTGATCAGCATTATCAGGGATTGTGTTAGCGAGATAAATTCAATAAAATAAAGAGGCTGCTGTTGAAGTCAAACGGAATAAAAAATAATGCTACCCTTTTAGATAGATATCTTATCTGATGAGATTAAAGCTGATCCTGAACCCCATTTTAACCTAATGATATATTATATCATGCATGGAAAAGGCTCTTATAGCCTCGTCACATAAATAAATTTCAAATAGAACAAAATCTAATTCAGAATTTGGGTTGAAATTTGCGCACGTTTTCTATGTACTATAAAGATTTAAGTTCAGGAATTCAAGATCTTATGATGTAACTGATCCGATTAATGATAAGATTGCAATGAGTGGTCAATATTTGATACATATTTGAATGGAGGAATTAGAAATATATATATATATATATATATATATATATATAGAAGTAAATTAGCAAAATGAAAAATGAAAAAGTTTTTTATAGAAAAAAATAAAAAATTACAAGTATTCCGAGAAGAAAAAATTAATGGTTAAATCGAAATATCTAGAATCTAAATTCCAAACAACCTCAAAAGGCCATTGACTAAATAATGCCTGACATTTGAATACCAGTATAGTACATTGTACATGCTAGTTCTGATTCTGACATTTACAGACCAGATTCGCCTGTCGATTTTTTATTTTCAAGTTTGAACAAGACTTCCAAATTTTATGATGATTTTATCCGAAAGATGTGGTTCATATTTTCATTAAAAGATTAAAAAAGTTCCAATTGATTGTGCATTTGTGTTTCTCATTTTTAATTGTGTGGAGGTATTATTTTGTGTGAAATAAATAAGTTTTAGTGATCTATTTTGTAAAATAATAAAATAAAAATGAAATAAATATTATCAGTTTTGTAACATCTCAAAAATATTTTTGAAATATTTTGGTAAATTTCATTTTGAACCTTCTCGTAATTAATTTTCTAGGCTTGAGGTTTCAATGTAAAATGTTTAATAAAAAGATCAAATAAAAAAAATAATAAGAAGAAGGACGTGGCTTCCAGGCTGCCATGCCTAACGTAATTAAGATATTAATAAGATAAAAAATGGTAAAAATCATTAAGTTGGTATTAGTACCTAACGAGCTCCAGGCGCTTTGTTTTGATTTGTTCAAGTATTTTTGTGTACCGAATACTAGATGATTTTTTTAAAAGATGTAGTAAATTAATTTTTCATAATATATAACATGTTAACTATTTCATATTGATATGATTTTATTGACGAGATTTAGTTTATAAATCATTAAATTATTTATTTATATATAAAAATAAATATTATAAATTCAATGAATTATATTAACTAAAATTTAATATTTAATAGTTTCAAGTATGTTCAATAAATTATATTAACTAAAATTTAATATTAAATGGTATCAAGTATTGTAATTCATAAAATTATGTAAACAACGTTAAAATTAATCAAAAGCATTTTGCTATTTTGCTATCATCTATCGTGAACATCTACTCAAACAGTGTCAAGTAAAATGAATCACGGAGAATAAATAGGAATAGCAAATATGATATGTATTGTGAACATTTAATTAGGAACTACTAATGTTATAAAACGTTATTAATTTCTTGCAAACTAAAATATCTAACGTACATTTTTCAATTAATTTTCTATAAATATGTAATAATATTTTGGTTATTTGGTGTATACAAATACAATTGAGCATTATATGATAAAATAAACTGTTAGAGGTGTCAATGTGATTTTTTTTTTTTTTTTTTGAATGAAGGTGTCAATGTGATTGATCACATAGTAGCGACTAGCGCGTTTGTTTAAATAAAAAAGTTCGAGAAAATAGAAATAATTTGTTACAGATGAAAAGTTAAAAAACCTCGCATTAAATTACATTACATTACATTATGTCTTGTATATAATAGAAACAAAATTATAACTCTTTGATACTCTTCGGAAATTATTAAATTGCAACTAATACCTAGTCGCTTTTTTCTTTTCTACCTCGCATTAATTGGTATTTTTGAAAAGCTCAAAACTTCTCGCCTGATAACAATAATCGCAAGTTGCACAATTAAATTAATAAAAATGTAAGGCGTAAACAACGTTGACTTGTTAATTTCTCGAAGTCAGTTGCTTATTAATTAATGTGTAAATTAATAGAATTAAAAAAAAAACTAAACCGAGCAACTTGTAACAGAATAGCACTATACCCTTCTGTGATAAATTAAGTCTCTTTTTAAGTCTCCAGAATTTTTTTTGAAAGTAAAGTTTCTCCAGAAATTGAAGTGGCAAATATCCAAAACTTTCTTTCTTTTTTTTTATTTTATTAGTTATTTTTTATTTTCGAGAAAACAATATCCACAGTAGAAGAGATATGACTGATTTTCATCTCACTAACAAATGCTAAATAGCGGCTTTGCATTATTTCGGTTATAAAAGATGTTCGATGGCAATTTTGAAATTAAGTTTACATTTTTAATAACGAATTTCAAAATCATGCAGTTATAAAATGTGTTAGAAATTTTTTTGAAACCTTCAATAGCGAATATTTAGAGGCTCCGCTATAAAAAAAATTGACTTTTTATAGCGGACAGTGCTATAAAATATGAACTTTTTACAGCGGACAATGTTATAAAAAGCTTTTATAGTGGATTGTTCAGGAGGTCCGATATAAAAGGTTCTTATATCAAATATGCTTTCAAATTCGCTACAAAAGTTCTGAATAGATTGAAGTTGTAGTTCAAGGATCACTGTTTACTTCCCAATTCAACCGTTCATTTTTGTCAATCCAACAATTTTCGTTCCAACAATTTTCGTTCTCTATAAAAGATATCAACTCTCCCTCATTTCTTCCTTCTTCCCACATAATATTCCTTCATTCTTCCTCCCTCCTTAAAAAATTATTGTGCTCCTTCAAGCTTACCTTTGAGTACATTTTATTTAATTATTTCTATCTATTTTCGCTGTGAATGATAAACATATATATGAACTTAAAGTTTTTTGCCTTCATTCGTCTCCTTAATTTTTGTACAACTCATATAATTATTACTGTAAAAATTATTAGGTTGTTGATAAGGTCGTTTATTTACAGGGAAGCATATTTGCAACAAATAATAAGTGCTTTAAAAATACATATTACAATAGTAAAATTTTCTTTTAATTATATATTACGAACAAACATTTCTACAAAATGTCTATCAAATTAGTCTATTTCGCAATAAATGTCTGTACTTGGCACTAACGTAGCAACAATTTTTTTCAAAATCTTTTATAGCGCACTTTAGTAAAGATTTCCTATAAAAGATAACTTTAATAGCAGATTTTAGTAAATGTTTCCTATAAAAAGGTAGCTTTTAATAGCGAACTTTAGTAAAGATCCGCTATTAAAAGTTATCTTTTATAGGGAATATTTACTAAAGTCCTCTATTAAAAGTGTTTTTTTATAGGGGATCTTAAATGAAGTCTGGTATTAAAGATACACATTTAATAGCGGACCCTTCAAACTTTAACAACTCCCCTGTAATATTCCTGCTAGTCCGTTATTAAATCTCTTTTTCAACCACTATTAAAATTCATATTTGTAGTAGTGTCTCTTATAAGTTATAAGAAATAGAAAATGTAAAAAATATAGTAAATAAAATTATTATTTTATAACATAAGTAATCTTTACAATAATAACAATTTCTACGATTTTTGGATCAGAGGAAAAGAAAACGTTTCATATATGCAAGTAATTAAATTTTATGTAGTGAATAATAATTTGACATCATACAAATATTTTTTAAACATTAGAAGAGGATAACTTGAGTTTTGAAATAAAGACCAAATATGTACTTATATCATGACAACAATTTCTTCGTATCTAAATAGTAATTCATTCATATCATAACAATAATTTTTTATCTAAATTATATGCACTTTAAATATGAAGTGTGAATTAAAAAAATTGTGTGAAAGAGGAATTTGGAAGAGCAAATCAAAACTTAAGAATACATAAGCGAAAATTTATAATCACTCTTAATATAAACAACATTGACTAAAACATAATCTCAACTTTTCCTTTTTTTTTCCCTCGCATTAGAAAGTAATTGCTGAAAATCTCAAAACTTCTCATCTGATAAATAATGCAAATTGCATAAACTAATACAAATATAAGCTCCTAAACAACTTTGACTTCTTGTTAATATAATGAAATCAGGCCGAAATTTTTTTAATTAACCAAAATAAATTAATAAAATACAAAAATGGCAAAATTTGGACATAAATCACGATTCTAGCCATTCCGGGATCACAACGCCCTACGTAACTCCGGGTTCACTGTGATCCCCATAACTCCGGAATCACAGTTGCCGGAGTTATGGAGGCTGCTGTGATCCCGGAGTTATGGCGATCACAGTGAACCCGGAGTTACTTATTATTTATACACCAGCCGACAGAGATAAAGAGAGGGGATGCTTATAATTGAAGAGAGATATTGATAATTGAAGTTAAACAAGTAATTTGAGGTATTATTTTATTTTTGCTTAAATTCTTCAATTTAGTTGATTTAATTTATAATTATTATAATTGTTATAATTGATAGTTGATTTCAGGTATTATTACAATTGTTTTTTAATTTATAAGAATTATAATTTTAGTTGAATTGTTATAATTTACTTTCATTCTTCAAAGTGAATTGCTATAATTCTTATAATTGTTATAATTCTTCAAATTTAGTTGATTACAGGTATTATTATTATTGTAAATTAATTTATAATTATTATAATTGTAGTTGATTTATGTACGTATTTCGTATTTTTTAAACTATTAGTATAATATTAATTTAGTAATTATAATAATTAAAGAGTTAGAGAAATTTTGTAGAAATTTAGATAGAGAAGTGAAGTGAAGGTTTTGCACATTTTAAATATAAGATATTATTTTATTTTAATTACATGGTAATAATTTTTTAAGTTAAAATGTGAATCAGTGTAAATTAATTTATAATTATTTTGTAGATGATTTATGTATGAATTTCGTAATTTTTGAACTATTAATATATTATTATTTTGTAATTATAATAAATCTAAGAGTTAGAGAATTTATTTAGGAATTTAGATAGAGAAGTGAAGTGAAGATTTTGCAAATTCTAAAGAGTTGCTAAGTCATTTTAGGTATTATTTTATTATAAATTAAATTGTATTAATTTATAGAGTTAAAATTTGAATTAGTGTAAATTAATTTATTATAAATTAAATTAGAATTATTTTATTATAAATTAATTTAGAATTATTTTATTATAAATTAATTTAGAATTATTTTATTTCTGAAGTATTAGTATATTATTAATTGGGAAATTTATACAGTTGGAGTGAAGAAAGATGATTCCAATTTCCGTATATATGGATGGTGAGACTCGAAATGGCCCGTATGGTATGGAATATAGTTGTGATTCAAAATTTACTTTTCCGGGAAATGAAGACACCCGGTATGAAGATGTGAAAAATACAATATACAAATGGTTGGGGATATTTGAGAGTCAATATTCGCTCAATGTTGTCGCTCGATATAACACTGCGATCCCACCTTCTTATCATTTTTGTTTAATTCCCATTCGCGATGACATAGAGTGGCGAATGATATTGCAAATGGCACAATCAGAAATGAATTGGAGATTTGTTGAATTATATGTTGATCTGGTGCCAAATCGGACAAATGAGAATCCTGATAACTTAGGTCGCACAGGTGAAAATGTTGTTAACACGGATGAAGAGCCTCCGAGAGTTAGTCAAGAGACATTACCTTATAGCCCTGGCCATACTCTTCATATCTCTCCCGCAAGACATTCACCAATTATAGATCTTAATGAGCCCATATCTAATATTCCTGAAGAAAACGAAGGCGATGACGATGAGAATATATTACCCGTAGCGGGAGAATGGGAAATAGGAGAAGATTATGGATACACCTCTGACGAAGACGATTTGGATTATAATCCTAACGATCATCCGAATCATCGGATAATTGTACAAGGAAGATCAGAAAAATATCACCCAGTACAGGAGCTTAGTGATATATCTGGTTTCAATGAAATTTACACTGAAGTACAAAACTCGTCAGACGATCCCTTGGCAGAAAATCGTGTATTTAATTCAAAAGATCAGTTACAATGGACCATTAGTGAGTATCACATCAAAGGGAATATAGAGATTAAAACAGAAAGGAGTAGCGCGACGAGGCTAGTTATGGTTTGCAAAGATCAGAGATGTTTTTGGAGGTTGTACGTTGTATGTCCTAAAGGTAATAATTTTTGGACAATAAGAACCAACCCATACCCGCACACTTGTATCCAATCGATTACACGAGTAGATCATGCACAACTTACGGCCAAGATAATTGCTGGTGCTATTAAAAGGAAATGAACGAAGATACAACCATGACAATTAAAAATGTCAGACATTTAGTTAAAGCAAAATTTCCCGGTGCTGATCCATCATACGCCAAGTTATGGCGAGGCAGGGAGTTAGCAATTGCGAAAATATTTGGGACTTGGGAGGGATCATATGCGTTGCTTCCTCGTTATTTTAATGCCATCCAATCGACGAATCCATCAATGAAGTATGCTATCCTGACGACTCCTACCAATCAACCTGAAGTACGTTATTTCCATGCTGCGGCTTGGGCATGGGGACCGTGCATTGAGGCAGTAAAGTACATTCGTCCGGTGATAAGTATCGACGCAGGTTTCTTATCGGGTCGTTATGAGGGAAGATTACTGATGGCTTGAGGGTACGATGCAGAGAATCAATTGATACCATTGGCATTTGCATTGGTGGAGAAGGAAGACCTAGAAAATTGGGGTTGGTTCATGAATTGGTTGCGTCGAGAAGTTATCGGACCTGGTAAGATGTGTGTACTATCAGACCGCCACAAGGGAATTAAGGCTGTTTTTGAATATCCCCAATATGGATGGTCGGAGGCAAACAGCGAAGCAGTGCACCGATATTGTATGCAACACGTTGCCGAGAACTTGTACTCAAAATTTCCAGACGATAATCTAAAGAAATTATTTAAGCGTGCTGCATCGAAGAAGAAACCTCGTCGATTTAAAGAGCACATGCAATCTATAAAAGCACAATATCCAGGCGCATATGAGTATTTAAAGACGGTTGGAAAAAGACTAGAGAATGATCCAAAAGAGTCTGTGAATCCATCAAAGTGGGCACAACGGTACGACAACGGATATCGTTGGGGCATAATGACAAGTAACGGATCTGAATCTTTGAATCGAGTGTTCAAAGCTGTTCGTATGTTGCCGGTTGTGGCTATCGTGGAAGGTACCTGGTACAAGTGCGTGAGTTGGTTTGATGATCGGAGAATCGCATCTGGTGCAACCGTAAGTGATGGTTTTGTTTGGTCTCGTAGTGTTACGGAGAAACTAATTAAGAGAGGTGACAAGTCACGACCACATCGAGTAGACCCCTATCGATCAGAGCAAGGGGATTTTGAAGTTTTGCATCAAGGCGAGACCTTACCGAATGGTGAATTTGAAAATTTCAAGTATCACGTATTACTCGAAGAGGGAGTTTTTACGCGTTGCACCTGTTTGAAACCAAATCTAACCGGCATACCATGTTCGCATGTATTAGCGGTGATAAGGGTCAGACATTTAAACTTATCTCAATTTGTTTCACCTTATTACACTGCTGCAAATCTGCATGATACTTGGTCCGGAAGATTCCACCCTTTTCCAAATCAATCTGAATGGCTCGAGTATACGGGACCTACCATCATTCCCAATAGAAAATTGCTTCGTTGTGGTCGAAGAAGGCACATTCGTATTCCGATGGTAATGGATGAAATGGAAGGACGAAAAGGCAAGCGCAGAGGACGACCCCTTGGAAGACGACCAGAAGGTATTGAAATGGTTTTATATGTTTAAAATACTCATATTGAAGACGACCATCACCTTCTTACTTTTTAATATTACAGGAAGTGCTCAATCCAGCCATCAAGGGAGTCAACCTCATAATCGCCATGAGGTATTAACACAATTGGGCTTACATAGTGGAAACCAGCCCACTCGACACTCCGTAGATGTCCAACCAAATCCAAACCCTACCCAAATGCAACCCGCTCGTCGCTCAATAAGTGTTCCACCTAGAGATGTCGATGCTTCAACAAGTGCATCAAATCCTTCAACAAGTCAGCCCAATCAATCAAGGCGAACATCAATCTCTGGAAGAATTCGAAACTTCTTTCGGGCGAATCATTAGCATGGAATTTATTAAATGTGGCTCTTCATTATTTACCTATTATATCTGTATAGTTGTATGTTGTACTTATGTCATATGTATGGCTTTACCTATTAACTCGTATAAATTTCAATTTATTTATGCATTATATTTGTAGTGCAATGTCGACATTTCCGATTTTGGTATTTTATGGAGTTGAAATAATTGAAACTCAATTTGGTGCGGAGTACTCTGGTGGTAAAAAATTGGCACTCTAGGGTAAACAATCTAGTACTTTTGAAGGGATTAAAAGTACCATACATCGGGTTCTAGCATTTCACGAGTATTGCGTTGGTGAAATCCTATGTCGCGTGGAGGATGGAGAAGGGAGTAATTTGCATTTCAATTTGATTGGACTCATTGACGAAAGTTCTTGGAAAATGGCATCTCAGATGTCCGTGAATAAACGGGGAGTTGTTCATTTGTTTGTCAGAACCACTGGCCCGCCACCAAGAAATGACGCTCTCGATTTTATTTGTACAGGTTAAACATATATGAAAACAAGCAAGTTATGTGTTGCATCATTTGTGCATGATGCTTATGCATTGTGCATTGTGCATGACGCTTGACGCTTTTGCATTGTGCATTGTGCTTGACGCTTATGCATTGTGCATTGTGCATGACGCTTTTACATTGTGCATTGTGCATTGTGCATTGTGCATTGTGCATTGTGCATGACGCATGACGCTTGACGCTTGTGCATTGTGCATTGTGCTTGACGCTTGACGGTTGTGCATTGTGCATTGTGCATTGACGCTTGACGCTTTTGCATTGTGCATTGTGCATTGACGCTTGTGCATTGTGCATTGACGCTTGACGCTTTTGCATTGTGCATTGTGCATGACACTTTTGCATTGTGCATTGTGCATGACACTTGACGCTTTTGCATTGTGCATTGTGCTTGACGCTTGACGCTTGACGCTTGACGCTTGACGCTTATGCATTGTGCATTGTGCATGACGCTTTTGCATTGTGCATTGTGCATTGTGCATTGTGCATGACGCATGACGCTTGACGCTTGACGCTTTTGCATTGTGCATTGTGCATTGACGCTTGACGCTTTTGCATTGTGCATTGTGCATTGACGCTTGTGCATTGTGCATTGACGCTTGATGCTTTTGCATTGTGCATTGTGCATTGTGCATGACGCTTTTGCATTGTGCATTGTGCATGACGCTTGACGCTTTTGCATTGTGCATTGTGCTTGACGCTTGACGCATGACGCTTTTGCATTGTGCATTGTGCATGACGCTTGACGCTTTTGCATTGTGCATTGTGCATTGACGATTGACGCTTTTGCATTGTGCATTGTGCATTGTGCATTGTGCATTGTGCATTGTGCATGACGCTTTTGCATTGTGCATTGTGCATTGTGCATTGACGCTTGATGCTTTTGCATTGTGCATTGTGCATTGTGCATTGTGCATGACGCTTTTGCATTGTGCATTGTGCATGACGCTTGACGCTTTTGCATTGTGCATTGTGCTTGACGCTTGACGCTTGACGCTTATGCATTGTGCATTGTGCATGACGCTTTTGCATTGTGCATGACGCATTTGCATTGTGCATTGTGCTTGACGCTTGACGCATGACGCTTTTGCATTGTGCATTGTGCATGACGCTTGACGCTTTTGCATTGTGCATTGTGCATTGACGATTGACGCTTTTGCATTGTGCATTGTGCATTGTGCATTGTGCATGACGCTTTTGCATTGTGCATTGTGCATTGACGCTTGTGCATTGTGCATGACGCTTGACGCTTTTGCATTGTGCATTGTGCATTGACGATTGACGCTTTTGCATTGTTCATTGTGCATTGTGCATTGTGCATTGACGCTTGTGCATTGTGCATTGACGCTTGATGCTTTTGCATTGTGCATTGTGCATTGTGCATTGTGCATGACGCTTTTGCATTGTGCATTGTGCATTGACGCTTGACGCTTTTGCATTGTGCATTGTGCATTGACGCTTGTGCATTGTGCATTGACGCTTGACGCTTTTGCATTGTGCATTGTGCTTGACACTTTTGCATTGTGCATTGTGCTTGACGCTTGACGCTTGTGCTTTGTGCATTGTGCATTGACGATTGACGTGCATTGTGCATGACGCTTTTGCATTGTGCATTGTGCATTGTGCTTGACGCTTTTGCATTGTGCATTGTGCATGACGCTTTTGCATTGTGCATTGTGCATTGTGCATGACGCTTGACGCTTTTGCATTGTGCATTGTGCATGACGCTTGACGCTTTTGCATTGTGCATTGTGCATTGTCGATTGACGCTTTTGCATTGTGCATTGTGCATTGTGCATTGTGCATGACGCTTTTGCATTGTGCATTGTGCATTGACGCTTGTGCATTGTGCATGACGCTTGACGCTTTTGCATTGTGCATTGTGCATTGTGCATGACGCTTGTGAATTGTGCATTGTGCATTGACGCTTGTGCACTGTGCATTGTGCATTGACGCTTGTGCATTGTGCATTGTGCATGACGCTTTTGCATTGTGCATTGTGCATGACACTTGACGCTTGACGCTTGACGATTGTGCATTGTGCATTGTGCATGACGCTTGACGCTTGACGCAAAATAACAAATGTCCAATTCAACATAACATAACATAACATAACAAATGTCCACAATAACATAACAACATAACATAACTGAAAAAACGTTCAACATAAGATGGCATAACATCCTTTTTGAAATGATGCATTGTGCAATGATGTATAACATAACTGAAAGCAACCAACTCCCTGACTAAGGATAATTGGACGGGGTGAACTTGGATATCGGTCTATGCCTCTGACGATCCTTGTTGCGATGTCCCATAGTTGTATTCCAATTCAAGCCATCATCAGCCTCATCGTCGCCGCTCCCGGTCACCTCAGCATCTGGTGTTTGCATGTATTCCTGCAAAAAGCACATTAGAAACTGCTAAATTAGTGCATTTTTTAATAAATAGTTCAATTCAGGCCAAACCTGTGTAGGAGGGATCTCCGGGCCTGTCTGGAACTGACTACATTTAAATATAAAAAACAACATAGTTTAACAATTTTTTACAAGTTACATATTTATCTAAAATAACTAATTGATTATCTATAAATACTAACTACTTTATCCATATATTACAAATTTATACAAAAAATAACACTAATTTCTACAAAATTTGTAAATTTCTAAATAAATGAACTAATTTAACAATAATCTAATTTTAATATAACAAATTTATCTAAACTAACTATATTTTCCCAAATTTGATGTATTACTATATTTTTCCAAAATAAAACAACAACTTACATATTTATCTAAACTAACAAATTAATAATTTCTAAAATAATATTTTTTAACAATAATCTACATATATCTAACTTAACAATAATTTAAGCTTTAATATGACAAATTTATCTAACAATAATTTATCTAAAAATAATAACTAACTTAACAATAATTTATCTAAAAATAATAACTAACTTAACAATAATTTAAGCTTTAATATGACAAATTTATCTAACAATAATTTATCTAAAAATAATAACTAACTTAACAATAATTTAAGCTTTAGTATGACAAATTTATCTAACAATTATCTAACAAATTCCTACAAAAACCATTTATCTAACAATTTATCTAACAATGATCTAAAATTTAACTAAATTAACAATTATCTAACATATATCTAACAATTTCTCTAATGATTACCTAATTTTTAACTAAGTTAACAATTATCTAACAAATTTGAACAAAAACAGCACAAATTTTGTATGACTTTTTTATTTTCCGAAAATTAAAAAATTTATTGTTACCTGTTACACAGCAAACTCTCTCAAATCTTGGTCTAATGAAACTTCAAACTTCTGAAATACTTTCTCAAAATTTGCCTCAAAATCTTCTCAAAATTTTCCAAAATCTCTCTCAAAATCATCAACAGAATTCGGCAGAGGGAGAAGAGCGGTTCTGTGCTTAAATCGGCACAACTCCGGAATCACGGGTGTCTGCATAACTCCGGAATCAGGGATTCCGGAGTTATGCAGACACCCGTGATTCCGGAGTTGTGTCGATTGCGCAGATTCCGGAGTTACGGCAGATTCTCTGATGCCGGGGTTATGCTGCTCTCCATGCTGCCGGAATGGCTAAAATGGTTAATTCCGTTCAAATTTTGCCATTTTGATATTTTATTTATTTATTTTGGTTAATTAAAAAAAATTCGGGAAATCAGGTACTCTTATTATTTAATCTGTAAATAGAAAAAAAAAACTAAATCGAGCAACTTGTAACAGAATAACACGGTACCATTCCGTGATAGATTAAGAACTTCTAATTTCTAAAATTTCTACGCAAATTGAATTGGCAAATATCCAATAATTACTTTCTTCTTTATTTATTTATTTTGAGAAAGAAAACAATAATATCTGCAGTAGAAGAAAGTAGAAACGCGTATGAAATTTGCGTATTTTTTTAAATGTCCAAGTCGTCAGGATTCCAAGCTCACATAACCATAATTTCACTTGTTACGAGTTACGACCAATTGTCTTGTTTGCTAAAGCGTGTAGGGAAGCGAAACGATATCCTCTGCACCAAAAAAAAATTGGATGCTGTCTGCATCAATTAATATGAATCGTCCGATTAGATTTGAACGGATGTGATTTTATAATACAAAAGCCTCCTGAATTATATAATTAGAGGTCAAGTGTTCAGATCTAATCGGACGGTCAAATTAGAAAGTGCAGAGAGCACTCGTAAAAAAATGAATGCAGAGGATACGGGTCCGTGGGGAACCACTTGGGTCAGCTCCGCACCGACGAAGCACCTTCCTAAACCAAGGTTCAGGATTCTCTCCAGTTATAGAAGCACACCTTAAGAGCTTTTAGATAATCCGATCCGTCTATGCAAAGATGGACAGCCCACAAAATTACTTTAAAAATAAAATTTACGTAAACAGATATTTGCTCACAAAAGCGTTGAGATTGGAAGGCGTGATAATCTCGGTCATTTTAGTATAATGATTTTTTGATATAATATTATGTAACAAATAATGACAAATTACGAACTTTTTAATAGATAAATAGGTCGAATATCAAATCAAAATCTTTTCAACCGACTTAGGAAAATATGTATGTGTTTAATTTATTCATTTTTATTATGATAGGCATGCAACTTATTTTGTAAGTCACTAGTTTATCTAAAGAAAAAAATATTAGACACATCTATAGAAACTCATAATGTTAAGTTTGCGTGTGAATATTCTAATCCTCAATAAATTTGAGGACACAAATTTCAATTAACTAATATGAGTGTGTTCTCACTTTTATTGAAAAATACTAAATATTTAGATCACGACCGATTGTTTAAAATTAATGCTTCATTTTTTCAATTCAATTAATTTATCAAGCAAAATCATCAGAATAGATCAAATATTTTAGTTCGTAAATTGAATTGAATTGATATTGATATTCAATCCAAACATCGGAAAAAATAGACACTCTACAACTGTGTGCATACACAAAAGGAGATGATCCAAGCGAGCGGAACATGCATCGAACCTAGTCTCTAATTTTTCAACTCTAACCATAAAATATTTTCCTTCCCAGTTCCCACCTCTATTACTTTTTTTCTAATCATGGAACTTTCTTCACAAAAGCTTCGACAGTGCCACCAAATCACCAAACCCTGGTATTATTCCCTTCAACTCTGAAGTCCAATCCTATGATCAAACCCTCCTCGCATGACCTTTCCGCGTCATTGCCTCCTTCCTCTTCCTCTCCTCTCTCTTTATATATCCCAAGAACCTAAGCCTCTCCTTCACAATTGAATTAACCACATCTCTTCTCTCTCCACACCCAAAACACCAAAGAGAAGGCACCATAACGCTACAAAGAGAACTACTTGGAAAGAATTAGCAACAGAAACTAATGGGTTTCCCTGTGGGTTATTCCGACTTGCTCTTCCCTAAATTTCTGCTCCACCTGTTCTTGCTACTCGGCGCCGTGCGCCGGTTTCTCTTGTGGGTCTTTTGTGCCGTCGGCCTCGGCGACTTGTTAGAAATTGACGAGCCTACTGTGCAAGGACACGTGGCATCTGGGAGTCTCCAGCACCGCCGGCCCGAATTCAAGTCAGTGCCATCGGTGCTCATCGAAGAGGCCTTGCCTGTTGTCAAATTCGAGGAATTGGATTCTAAGGCCGATGCGGTATGCTGTGCCGTGTGCTTGTATGATATAGCGGGTCGTGAGGAGGTAAGGCGGCTAACGAATTGCTGCCATGTGTTCCACCGTGGCTGCCTCGACCGTTGGATGGAGCACGATCAGCATACGTGTCCCCTCTGCCGTGCAAAACTTATCCCGGATGAAATGGGGAGTGTGCGCCTAGGCTCTGATACCAGGTTTGCAACCGGTACAACGGGTTCGACCGGTGCGACAGAAATCTTGGATTATGATTACTTCTACCCATCATTGCCTTCTTCGCCCTTGCCGAGCCCAATTCTCTTCGAGCCGCATCAACTGCTCGGCGCCGGCTATTAGTTGAAATTGAGGATGGATTTTTTGGATGCTTGATTGTACATAGCAAGTAGCACAAAGACAAGCAGGAAACAAACATAGGAAGAGATTTACATGTTGAGTTTGTACATACTATATATGATTCCATAAACTCGGAATCGAAATTTGGGTTTGTTTATCAGCTTTGCCAATTGCTAAGCCAGAATTTGTGATATCTGGATTTAGGCATGTACGGATGGCTGGTTTGTTTAGGATAAGTTGCATTTTTTTTTGTCATGAAAAGTCATGTTGGAATTCTGAAATTTCAGGAGACTAACATTGTCGCGACGGCTTTATGCAAAAATTTACAATAGATTTTGTGTTTTTTTGTCTAATTGTGTTTTCCTTTCAACTTGTGATGAAATTTTTGTTTGACTAATGGCTGCTAATCAACGAACAGCTGCTTAACAAAACATAATTTATATTTCATCTTATGCCCTTCTGATGCAAGATTACGACGTAACTTGCAGGCATTTAAATTAATTAGAAGAACTGGAAAAGGGGAAAAAAGGTACAATTCAGAAGTTGTAATTGAAGCGAAACTTCTAATTAGGTTAACTAAATGCTAATTGAGAAGGAAGTAGAAACAAATTAAGAACTCGTTTAGATGCCTCTATCTTGAATGCTTTAAAAATAAGAGTTTTACTCTGGGACTCCTACTTGATAAATTAATTGGACTAAAAAATAAATTTTATTTGTAGATCGACGATTATAATTTAATATATTTTTTATTTTACCATAGTATGGAAACCCAACAAAAAATACAAGTTACCTGATTATTGTTTATTATGCTTTGCAAATAAATGGCTAATTCTGAGGCTAAACCCTCCTTCTTCTTCGTCCGGTTGGATCTTGCACAATTTCAAATACTTCCTGAAAATTAATACAACGTTTTACTTCTATCAAATTCAAATTACACAGTTAAGATCACGTAATGATTATGACGTAAACTTTGCACCAGGTTCGGGCCCATTTGTAACACCAATCCTTTTTACCTTTTATAGCATTATTACAATAGCTTGAAAAAAATTATCCTTTTGAGATGTACAACGAGTCTCCTCAAGACTATATAGAATTACGACAGAACATGGTCCAGAACGGCACTCACGATGACTGACATGTCAGAAGGAACTCGTTCGTTTTCATCAGATTAGGCATATAAATAAGCAGACAAATGACGGGAAAAAGACGGACAATTAAGACTAGAATTAGCCATTGTATCCTCTCTCTCTTAATATCTCTCTAATTCTCCTGTACTTCTCTCTTGTACGTTTTTCCCTTCGGCTCGGCAAGAACATAATAAATTTCTCTTCCTCGAAAGATATCTTTGTCCTCTCATCTCGACAACACCTTCGGCCGAGACTTCCTACTGATATCTCACGATTCCTTTTGATTTTCTCTTTTTTGCACAATTTTCATTTCTACTATGTACAAGAAAAATATTTTGCGGTCAGCTTCAGCTTTCTCCTCGGTAAGCCTATTAACCTCGACCACCAAAGGAAGTCGACCTACCTTGAAGGTCGTCTGTAGTTCGGCCTTTTCCCTCATGAGAACTTCCTTCTCGGATATGAGCTTGTCCTTTTCAGCTTCTATGACGGCCTTTTCTTCTTCAATCCTCTCGGCTAACTGCTGGGAAGCTCTCCATGTCCAATAGCTTCCAACTCGTGGTGGCGTTTGCTTAGCTCCGCCAGGCGGTCCCCTAGAGATAAAAGTCCTTTATGGCGTGAGCCGCCAAAGTCTCTAAATTCATCCCCACATACTCCCGCTTCAAGTATTTGGGTGTGCTCTTTGCGATGAGAGAATGAGCATAGAGGTAAAGGCCTTGGGGAGCATCGGATAATGAGCCAACGCTGACATCATCAATGAGATTGTGATTTCCTTCATCCACCACTTTTTCCCTTTGTGGCCACCGCCTCAGCCCCCTTGTGTTCCTGCAGTCCGACCTCCCCGAGTAGATTTTTTTGGAGGAACTCTTCTTTGATTAATTCCTGATGCTTGCGTGGCTTCTACTACTGGGGGGAATAGGGTCGGAAGGAATGGTATCAGGAATATCAGGGAAGTTGATCTCAGTCAGTTACAAGAAGAAGTGGGTGGCAGGATCAACGTGGGAAGGCACGACAACATGCGTCTGGTTTTCGGGGACTTGGACATCAACTCTGGGGGCAAGAAGTTTCGGGTTGGTTTTCTCTGCCCTCAGATTCCTTTTCAGGCGGTGAGGAGAGGTTGTTGCAGGATGCTTCTTCGGCTCTTCAGCCTCCTTGAGAGCCTGATCGATTCCTTGAAAAAACAAGGGAATGACCACTCGTCCCATTTCATCTCATTTGGTTCTAGAGTCAAATTTGATAAATCAGAATATTCAGATTATGTGGGAGTAAAACATAAATAAGATATGTCTTAGTGAATAAAGAATAAAGATTAAGATAAATGTATAGGATTTCATGATGCGAATCGGGTAAAAATAAAAAAATTTATCCGATAACATCTAGGATCATTTCATTATTGCTAATTTTACTTCATTTATTTGCATCACTAATCACAATCATATATGTTCCTACAAGAGGGATTGTGATACCATACCTATGGCCTTTAACGTAGCTCTATTCCTCTTCGGTTCACCTTGAATCCAAAACAAGAACGGCGTCGAGTTCGTGCTAGCGTGCTCTTCGTCCGCTCCTAGTTTTATCGGCCGTTATGTAATCGATTGTTTAATCAATAAATATTTAGCAAATATTTAGAGGAGAGAGAAAATTTAGTTAAATTAGTAACCTTATAATCTCTGGCTAGATATGATATTTATAGGCTCTAAATATCATATCAAGACTCTTCAAATTTCTTTAGAAATAAGGTATTAATGAAATTTAAACCGACACATTAACTGCTGACCTTTCAGCACTAAAATTGCCATAACTTTCTCTGAAGAGCTCTAAATGACCTCAAATCTTCACCATTGAATTTTGCACTTCAAGGGCTAGAATTTGCATAGGTCATTTGTCCATATTGGTTATCGTTTGATATTTCAAATTCCTGTTTAAAGGAGCCTTAAAATCTGACCCAAATTTGAGGCCATAATTATGGATCTCTTCTCTATCTCTTTATTTGTTAAATAAATTATATTGGGCTTTGGGCTTTAAATAGATTTAAATCTCATAATAATATTCTCATATTTTTATAATAATGAAACTTATATTATATTCATAATATACATTTTTTTAATAAATTTATTTTTCCGCTAGGAAGTCACATCATGTGACATAATATTTTAATAATTCCAGTATGTACCTTTATTTCATGCAACATAAAATCTCGTACGAAAAATATATTAAAATATTTATTCTTATTTCCCGTTAAGTTGGTGTGACCTATGTTGATGATCTATGTTATTTTGGCAATGTGATAAAACATTTTATTCCATAAACTATAAGCGGTAATCTAGTACATTACAGTTACCCAATAACACAGATGTTTAGTAAATCTTTACAAAACACGACCCTTCTAGTAATGTTATCATTAACATTACTTGTGTCTATTTCGTGTCTTATGATATTATAATTATTATACAAAGTAGGACTGTGTCATCTTTGTATTATAATTGTTTCTTGGTCTCCATTAAGTAAATTATAAAATTATAACTGCACTTCAGTTATATTGTATCAATTTATAATTCTACTTTATCAAGGGGCCAAAAAAATATCATTTCTCATTATTAATGAGTGGCAATGATGCTCATGACATATACTCTTTTTCCGCACAAGTTATATATGAAGAACTATTACTTTTATCACTACTTGTTGTAAGTAGCTTTTAATAATAATTCATTATACATCCTAATGTGAAAAATATACATGTCTCAATCTTAGAATCAAAGACACGATAAAAACATCAATGACACAAACACAATTCATATAATGCTTTTATCTATTAGGTCTGTTTAATATAATCATTTCATATATTCGTGTTATTAAATGATAATCTTTTATCAACGTTTCCAGAACTACAACGTACTTTTAATCAACATGACAGTCTTATATGGCATATTAGTGTTCCAGCTAATATTCAAGACATGTAAACATTTTAGAGTTGTATATTTATTATATTTAGAGTTTCGCAGTTCAAGGCCAAGTGCATCTTCTTGAACACATCTAAATATGAATATATAACTCATGGAACAAGATGTGAATAACATTCAATTCATAAATATAACATAAAAGTAATCATCAAAAGATAACTTTTAGAATACAAATCTAACAAAATGTTATTAATTGATACAAGGTCATAATACATAATTTGCTAGACTTTGGGTACGAATACATATAGAATTAAATGTGAATTAATTATAATTGTTGATGGATCGATTATGAATAAATCAAGTAAAGCTAGTGTTAAAATGTTAGGATTATTGTTTGGGCCTAATCAATTGATTTAGGTCAAGATACCCAACAAAATAGGCTCAACATAATTTAACATATATATATATATATGAGCATGGCTAAAATAATATGCATAGTACACCCCATTTTTTACTATGCATATATATATAGGTCAATAAATTCTTCATATGAAAATATTGTAGGAAATCAAATTTCGTGATTTTTAGAGCTTTCTTGCTATTTTTTAAATATTTTTTAAAAACAATCCAGATTTAATACTACAAAAGTGCCATTTCTGAGCTGTTTTTAAAAAATATTTAAAAAATAACAAGAAAGCTCTAAAAATTACAAAATTTTATTTCCTACAAGATTTTGATATGAAGAATTTATTGAGCAACTTAAATATCAATTTAATGACAAATTAAATATAAATGATCGCATAGGATGAAATGGGGTGTACTATGCATATTATTTTAGCCATGCTCTATATATATATATATATATATAAAGAGAGAGAGAGAGAGAGAGAGAGAGAGAGAAAGGCTAGGGTGCTCCATGGAGCACCAAACCCCTCGTGCTCCACATCCGTTATATCCAATTTGAAAATTCCAACGACCGATCGGAACCGTTGAACATGATCTACATATTGAAATCTACTTGGAAATTGAATTTTATAATTTTTTGAATTTTTTTGCTATTTTTTTAAAGAGGTAGAAAAGTTGCTAATCAAACGGTTTCTGGATAAAAAAAATTGCAATTTTCCTACCTCTCTAAAAAATAGCAAAAAAATTCCAAAAATGTAAAATTCAATCTCCAAGTAAATTTCAATATGTAGATCATGTTCAACGGTTCGGATCGGTCGTTAGAATTTTTAAATTGGAGATACGATGTGGAGCATTAGGGGTTTGGTGCTCCATGGAGCACCCTAGCCTATCTCTCTCTCTCTCTCTCTCTAAATATATATATATATATATATATATATATATATATATATATATATACTATGGCTGCGGTGCTTGGCCAAGCACAACGCCTTTCGTGCTTGAATGTCAAATCTCACAAATTGACTGCTAAAATTTTGATTTATCATTATCAATAATTTCTTTATATCAAAATATCCTCGGATACAATTTTTTTCTATTTTTGGAGTTTTTTAAGTATGTGTTTCGGATTTTTTTAGATGACCTCAAAATAGTAATAAAATAATCAATGTTTATGCATAAAAGTAGAGTACATTCAAAAATCCGAAACGCATACTTACAAACTCTATAAATAGAAAAAAATTATATCCGAAGAGATTTTGATATAAAGAAATTATTGAGCATGATAAAACGAAATTTTAGCCGTCCATTTGTGAGATTCGACGACTAAGCACAGAAGGCGTTGTGTTTGACCAAGCACCGTAGCCTTACTCTCTTTCTCTCTGTCTATATATATATATATATATATATATATATATATATATCATTTGGACGTTTTTCAAATTGATTTATATAAAAGGATATAAAAAAGGTTTGGTCGAATATTAAAATTAGTATATCTTTTGGCTCTATTTATAAAAAGTTTTGTGATACAAAATATTTTGACAGAAATGCTGCCAAATATTTAATATATCCAAATTTTGAGCACATGTTTACAATAGTAAATATGATAATTTGGAAAAGAATTGGAGATAATTTAATATCAAATATTCTAAGGAATATTTGCTATTGATTACGGTATATTTCCAAAATACGTTTTGACTAGTATAAAAGGCGCTTGGTCTTCAAACATGTACTGTGAATTAGCCTCTATTTTCTCCTCCATTATAGAAAACTACTTCTTGGTTCCTTCGTGACATTGAAGAAAAGATTGGCAATGAGAATTGCTTGGAAGGATCCACTAGCGTACCGTGGTGCTGCCCAACCATCTCCAACGACTCCTTGATCAAGAGAAGAGTACAAGAGAGACCGTAGGGATGGAAAGTAAGAAATGCTTTCGCTCATTCTATTTAATTTTGTCTTAAATAACTGCACAGAGTTTGAATTTGAATTGCAATTGTGTAGATTAGAATTTCAGTATTTATGGCTCAACCTTAATCCTCGAATTGCACCAACATCAATATGTAACTTGCATATATCTTAACTTGTTATAAATTACATATCATAGAACAAAATTCTCAAAAAATCAGACTCCCGCATTTTCCTCAAACTATCTTAAGTAGGAACTATACCTATACGAGCAACATGCTCATGAAAATTCTTAGGTGGTAGCCCTTTTGTAAGTGGATATGCAATCACGGAGTTTATATTTATATGTTCTATCTTTAACTCATTGTTCTGCACTCTCTCTTTTATACAACAAAGAAACTTATAAAATTACTTTAGCTTTATTAAGTTTCTAGCATTATCATGCAGGATTTATTTATTGTCCCAACATAACTTGAATGTCTCTATATTGAGTTCATTACATGCAGTAAAGTGACATCTTTATGAAATCATACATTGAAATCAGATTTGGTACATTTAATAACCTCCAAAAGTTGTCCAATATTTGATACCTGAGTATTAGTCTTTTGTTCGCTATAAATCATTTAAGATCTCTTATATGCATTCTAAAAGATATTATTCTAAATATCTTTAATTTAATTTTCTAAGTATTTTCTTAATCATGTTAGCATATAATATCTTGACGTGTGTAGACCAACATGTATCTAACGCCTACAACAATGAGACATGTGAATACTTAGACTTTATACATTGCTTTTATTTCTTAATCAATTAGATGCATTTATCATAATCTTTACTTCTTATTCACTAAGACATATCTTATATGTTTTACTCCCACAAAACCTGAATAATCTAGTTTATCAAGTTTCACTTTAAGTCAAAAGAGATCTCAACTTGATAATATTTCAAATACCTTTATTGAGATCCTTAAACATCCTAGATATTATCTTGACTTTGCAATCTATAAACTTATGGAAAGTCCTGTAATTGCATCTTATCGATTGTTTTCATCTATATTACTATTTCAGAAGCAATCATCCTTTATATCTATTTAAAACTTTCAAAACATGGTGTCAATAGTCCTTTTAATGAATCTTTAAAGGGAAAATCGTTATAACCAAAATCTCATAGTCCTTTTATCGACAAAATTTAACTTTATATTTCTCAACATTACCATCTAAATTTCGTATTATTCCAATTATTCATTTGTATCAAAATGAGTTTAATACTTTATGGTAATGAGAAAAATATTCAAAATGATATTATCGGTAAGTAGTTTCATCTTCCTGTATATTAGATAATTAATTTACTTTTGAGAGTATAGAACTATTTTTTAGCCATTTTTATAGAAGGACTTGAAACATGACTTTATCGTTGTATGCATATAATCTTTTGAAAATATTTTAATATTTTCTTTTTAGTAAATTTGGCACTTGCACAATATTTCTTTGAGAATTTTCACTATTCCCAGAATCGAAATAACAATTAAATTATGAAACAACACAAATATTTTATTCCAAAATACCACTATCATATAGCTAATAACATCGCAAGAAGCAACGCGTCTATTTGGATCTATTTTGGGTCTATATGTGTTCTTATTATAATGTATTAATGTTGAGTCTCTAATTGAATCATCGTCTAACAACGCAAATATCTTATTACAAAACACCCATGGGCTTATAGCCAATAATGTTGCAAGTAACAATACATCTATTTGTGTTTGTTTTGAGTCTAGAGTTGTTACAACGGGTCAGGTTGGATACCCGCAGGTCCAACCCAGGCGGATCCACGGTTCCATGGGTCCATGGATTGGGAGGGGCAGGTTAGCACAAGTTTGGTAGATTAGGGGGCAATCCGACTCGTGGTAAACCCGCACGGGTTGGACGAGCACGGGTTTCGGCGGGTCAAGTCAGGGTGGGGCAGAGCAGGTTCCCGCCGAATTTTTTTTAAAATTTTTGAATTGAAAAAAAGGGGAAAAAATGGTAAAACTTCCAAAAAAAATCTGATTTGGCATGGGTATTCCATGGGTTTGGCACGAGTTCGGGCAGATTTGGGATGAGTTTGGCACAGGTTGGCACAGATTTGGCACGGGTTGGCACGGATTTGGCACGGGTTGGCACGGATTTGGCACGAGTTGGCACGAGTTTGGCATAGGTTGGCACGGTTTGACACAGGTCAGGCGGGTTTACACGAATTTGGCACGGGTTTGGCATGGATCGGGTGGGTTCTCGGCGGGTTTGCCACGGGACGAGTTGGGTCACGGGTTGGGACGAGTTTTCAGAAAAATGGGGCTTCCTGCCTCACCGTAGATCCACGGATTTTTTCCACGAGTCGGGGCAGGTTTGAACCCCGGGTCGGGTTGGGCACGAGTCGGACCACGAGCGGGTCAACCCGTGTGAGTTTTTTGAGAACTCTATTTGAGTCTAGATGTGTTATTGTTGAGTCTCTTTTTTAGGTAGAGTTTGCTTTCGATAAAAGATTTATTTTTTGATATATAACCTTGACTAGATTTTGAACAAAATCAGAAATTTGATCCTAAATCATATCATCACTAGTCTTAACACGAATTTAGGACAAAATCAGATCTTTGAGCAAAATCTTATCCTAGTTCACGTTTTTTTTTCAAAAAATGACTAATAGATCTTAGAAACCTTTTATCTTATCCCCCCACAACTCTATACCCTCAAATAATTTAGTATTCTATATAATGTCTCAATTATTTGTGTTCTGAAGTTTGTAATAATTTACAAATACTTCTTTAATGAGGATTTATATCTATTCAAATGACAATTTATATTCCTTATGTGTACATCTTTAATAATTTATGATTATTAAAGAGTCTAGCTTTATTTGAACATATCCATATACCTGAATGTTTTTAAATATACATTCAAATCATCTCTATGGTTCAATAAGTTGCCTTTAGTAGAAATTTCAAATTATATATTATTTTATGCTGCAGTACTTTAGACTTCTTATCTTAGATTTTACTTGTGATTTTAATTTTATCAATATATTTTCTTTTATTGGGAGTAGGATTCGACAATATATCGTATGACACAAATTCATTTAAAATCTATTTTCTTTCAAGAAGCACTAACTTTAAATGACGGCATATATATCGATATCTAAATTAGCTATCAAAATAATACTTTTATCCTTTTCTATTATCCATACTAAATGGAATATAGATATTTTGTATTATAGGACACCTGTCATTCTGTTGGACTGACATTTCATCATTTTTTATTTGTTAGTATTGGCAAAATACGTTTGACCAAAACTTGATCATATACGTCATAAGTTGACAATTTGATAGTTACTTTTATATAAAATTCTTTTGTATTAAATTTGCAAGATATACATAACTGATAGGCTTCACCTAAATGTGTACTAAATAAAAATTGAAGTATCTAATTTCGAATCATAATGAATGAATTTAAGTTTCTATAATTAAGTAAACCTTAACACATGTCTTAATTAGAAATAGAAAAAGTTATCATGATATATTATAAAATCTTTCACAATTCATCCTTCAAATTAAATTTTTAACATGATACAACTTAAATATTTTGTTTTCAAGACATTTAAGTTTACATAATTCATATGAAAACTTTACTAAAAATAGAACTTTTCTTAAAGGATGATATAGTATGTATATTACAATGATTCAAAATAAACTTAGTGCCTTCATTTCAAAACCAATTTTTCCTTCATTGCAATAATAATACAAATTTGTAAAATTAACTCCTTAAATATCAAAACAACTTTTAAACTTTTTGCGACATAGTTATTATCCTATTAATCAGATCATTTAGCTTTCTTGTTTTATCTAAATGAGTTTTGTTAAGAATGTATCTTATGTAGCTTCTTATTCTTAATAAAAATATTTAAATAAATATTTCTTTATCAAATTTGATTTTTTTCTTTAAAATTATTTCTTAATCTTTATTTATGGATCCACACATAAGGATTTGATCATTTATTTTCCAGTTACTTCTCACTTTATTTCATATTGAATTAAAGTGGAAGAAAATTATGATCATATATCATTTTTCTTATCCATTTAACTTTTAGCAATGTTATTTCTAATTTAGCAAACAAAGAAAGACTAAACTGCATGATTTCACATCATTTTAATTAAAGGCTTTTCATTTTGTCTAACAAGATATTTAATTCTTTTAATGAACCATCTTTGAATGATATCATTTATCCTTATATCTTGCAATAGTAATTAAGTGTTGATAATAAATGATCACATGAAAAATTATTCTTCCTTTGGACCGAGTAATTGATCACATGAAAACGAATAATCATCACCACACTTATTATTATCTTTATGCCGACAATCAACTGTCGTGATAATCAACCATCATGATAATCATTATATTTCTTTGGGCTGATTAATGATTACATGAAACCTAATGATTATCACATTTGTCATGTATGTCAAGCAACAAAAAAGAAAACTTTAAAGCATAATCAAAATATGTGTCTAATCATGAAATAAGCATCACGATTAATCCTTAATCATAATTCTAATATCTATCTAAAGGCCTTGAATAATATCAACTTAATTTGCATAATTAATTATTTTAAACATAGCAAGTCAAAACCTTGAATAATATCCATTCAGAATAGCTAAAAGGCGAGAAATTGAATAAAACTCAAGATTTCAATACAAGAATATTGAAAATAATCAAAGACAAATACAAATATGAATAAATCCCTTTTTTGCAACAACTAAATTCGATACAATTTCCGAAAATAGCCAAATATCTTAAATTTCGACACAGAGGTGGCTCTGATACCACTTGTTGGTGCAACTTCAAATTGGGTAGAGCCAAACAAAATACTGAAATTCTAATTAACAATTGCTGCTAAAATTATGCGCAAGATTTTAAGATATAAATAAATGAGCGAAAATATTACTTACTTTCCATCTCTACGGCCTCCCATCATTTGCCACTCATGCAAGGCCAAGAAGTCGTTGAAGACGGTTGAATAACACTTCGGTATGGTCGCTAGCAGATCCTCCCAAGCAAACGCCAGCGCTCTTTTATTTTCCTCTAAGGTTACGAATTATCCTTGATGTAATTGGCTATAATGGAGAGGTCAATGAAAGCCTAAGCACAACACATGTGCACCTAACACTCCGGTATTACTTGGAGACCTAGCGCTTAAATACTAGTGATAACGTATCTTGGAGAGATACCGTCATTAATAATAAATATTCTATAAAATATTTGTTATTCAAATTCTCTCCAAATCCTTTCCAAAATGTGTGATTTACTTTTTTAAACACGTACACAAAATTAGGTTTTATTTGGACCACAAGTCAGAAAGAAATCAGCAAAATAAGGTAAGGAATTCAACCTTTTTGTCTCATTGTCTGCGGCCGCAATTGACTTGGGGCTAAAATTTGCAGAACATTTGCCTAGTCTCTTGCGGACGCAAGAAGGGTCTTTTGCGGTCGCAAAAAACTCAGGCTGAAATCTGCAGATATCTTGCCACATCTATCATAGTTTTTTTGGGGCCGCAAGACATTTGCTGATTGGTCTGCTTTGCTTGGGCTTTAATTCAATTTGACTGGATTTAGCCCAAACAATATTTCTAACTTTAAATTAAACATAATTGGTTCATCAACAATTATAATCAATTCACTTTAATTTATATGTATTCGTATCCAAAACTTAGTGAAATATGTATTATGTCATTCTTTAATTAATCACATGTATGTCATATCTTATATTACTCCACATAATATTAGTGACAGTACTTGATATATATTATTGATATAATATGTAGTACAAACTTTATTTATTAGATTTGACATATCAATTCCAACAAATTACACTCAAAATGGCTATTTAAATGAGTGATTGACTACACTGCGTTTTTTAAAAAAAAATTCACTAACTCTTTTAATTTTTTTTCTTTAATTAGCTTAATTGTGGTGAGTTTGGTTATGATTATCTGATATAGGTTTTTTTTCTCTTAAAGCCTGTAAATAATACTTCAATTTTTTTAATGAAATCAATGAATAAGATCGAGCGTGACCCTTATTCTTTCGTAAAAAAGGAAACAAAAATAAGATTAATATTACATGGGGATATACTTCACCGATTCTATTAATAATAGAAAATAAATAAATTAATGATATTTAGACAGAAAAATTATGTTGAAAGCTCAAAAATAAAAAAAATCAGAGTTGAAAACTGTCATTTCGGAAAGGACAGTATTCCGAACCCCATCTTTTAATCAAATACCAATTCCCTACGTTCAAATCGAAAATAGAAAGAAAAAAGAAAGGATGGTATTGTGAACATCGTCCAATTCAAAAAACAGAAATGACGTTATTCACAACACGGGCCTTTAGATGTTTTGTCCAAATCGCGACAGGGGTCTTTCTCCCCTGTCCCTCTTCGCCATTTCTCCTTTCCTCTTTCTCTTTTCTGCCATGGAGTGAAGAAATTTTAATTTTTTTCAGTCATTTGTTAGAGTTTTTGTAGAAGACTTTCAAAAGAAGGTGAGAACACTACGCTTGGTTCAGATTTGCTCTCTTTCAAGGTAATTTTTTATTTTGGTTAAATTCGAAATTAGGTAAAAAATTAAGTAGAAAATATTGATAATTAAGTAGAAACTATTAATAATAGACAACAAGTTGGACGGAAAATGTGATTGTTAAATGCACTCTTGAAAAAATATTGGATAATTTTGTGTTTGTTGTGTAATTTAGAAAAAATATTGGATGATTTTGCAAATTTTGCAAAATTGCAATTTTGATACATATTATCTTCAAACTTTGCTATCATGGTATCAAATACTACCAAATACCACTTAACAAAGTTTGTACCAATAACTTGTGTTAAATGTATTATAGTAAAATTTTGCAACTATCAGTATTAAACTAACAAATGTGTGCTAATTTGTAGTGAATAAAGTGGCTCAAGGATATCCGCACGTATATTTCTAGTGACGGAGCAACATAGGTCCTTCAAAATTTCAAATAAGATAGTTTAAAAATACAATTTAATTTTTTATTGAGCATGTTCGTATTTTAACTTTTTATTAGTATGTGTGGATTATAAACATATGTAATGCAACGCGAGAGAAATTTGTTTTGAGGGTAAACTCAAACTTGCTTGGCATTCGATACCAACCAAGAATGACACCTGCTTTAAATTTCTAACAAGTAAAATAATTAGAAAAATAAATTCAATAATAAAAGTATAAAATTATTAAAATTAAAATGACTAAAAATAAAAAATCAGATAATTGAAATTAAAAAACTTACAATTTAGTGAAATTTTCCAAAATAAAAATAGTACACAAAATATTTTGGTTACTAAATAGAATAGAGATGAGCGTGAGAGGGAAGGAGACGGGGAAAAAATTATATAATGGCAGAATGTGAATTGGATGGTGCCAACGTCTAATTGAGATTTTTGGCATTCACCGGTGTTTGCAACATCGGTCAATCCAAAAGTTTGTTTTTTCGGTGAAAAATGTGTCGGTGGTGCAAGTAATTTGTATTTGATTAAAGGATGGGGTTCGAAATACCGTCTTTTTCGAATAGAGTTATCAACCTCGGCCTTTTCTATTTTTTTTAGCTTTCAGCATTATCTTTTTTTTTCTTCTAAATATCATTTATTTATTTAATTTATATTATTAGAAAACTCGGTATACTTTAGTTTCTTTCTTTGATGTCAAATTGTCAATCTTGAAAAAAGCGACTAACACTCTAAAAAACATTAAATTATATCCTCTTTTTTTTTTATTAAAACCCGTAGGAAATTATATCCTCTTGATATACAATACTTTTGAAGCACGTACTTCCTGATGTCATGAATTCGAAGCAATTTGTGCGTTCTGATCTTGTGCAGAAAGTGTTCCGTGTCACTGTGTGTATCTCGATTATCGGTTTTGCAAATATGTTAGAAATTGATTGAGAACAAATCTCTAGACAAATATATAGATAGCTACATTGCAACTTGCGCAGGAGAGAATTTATTTCTCTAATTTGCAAATTGCAAGCACGAACTTTAAATAATAATGCAACTTGTGTTGTATACCCGGCGGTTTGTTGAGATTCTAAATAAAAAATATACATTTGAATATATTTTAAAAAATATCTGTGTCAAGGAGAATTTTACGCATCACGCGCGTCTGAAATACAACTCAACTTCTTGCAAAGTTCCAACGAAAAACAATGCATGAGTGAAGAAAACACCCAAAAAAAAGTTGCTTAAAAGGATGCACTTGAAGCTTGGGATCGAACTGGTGCTTTTCGAGATGTGCAAACTTCAACCAAAATAGAACTTAATGCTTCCGTACGTATATACATTTATTGAAACTGCAAGAAGAAGATATTTATGCAAAGATATTTGTGCATTGGATCCTGATCCTCTTGTAATTTGTTAAAGCAAATTGCATAATATATATATATATATATACATATGTATGTTCAATTATTGCATGTCACGGACCTAGTTGGCTTGTTGTACCATTGCGGCGAACCAGAAGCGGTTCTGAGATCAGAAAATTGCCTCTTGCTAGTACAAATCAAAAAAATGATGTCAGAATCCAGCAAGAAATTATTAAGTTACAAACTGACAATGATGTTTTATTGTACCTTACCAAAAGTCCTAAAGAGATCGATCATCTTAAATGGAAAGCATATCCTCTGCAGCACAGCACCAAGTAACGTTTCAGATTTTTCGCATTGTAAGTAACGAACGGTCCAAATATGCTTCAGAAAGCTGAGTATTATAATTTGAAAAAGTACGAATCTCCTTGTAAGTGGACGATTCAGATCTTCAACGTTGTATGTGCTGCGCAAGAGAAGATATTTGTTCCATCTTCAATGTACCAAGCTATATGCCAAACTATATGCCAATAGTAGATCTAGTAGGCCAATAGCCAATCTAACGGGTTGTCAAGAGGAATAAATTATTGCAATTTGTTGGAGTTCTACGTCGCTAATCGTGTAACACGCCGAATTGGTATTGAACCAGTAACAGTTTAATTGAAATATGTTCTTAAATTTACCCAAATTTCAAATGCTCCTGACCTTGAATAATTCTAAGAAGCTTTGTATATGTGATGTATCATTTTCATTTCACTATCAGATCATGAAATGACCAACCAATAACCATGCAGATCATACAAATTGACGTAACACTTGCTCTCAAATAGTCTCAATTGATTATTTATTCCGACAATTGAATATTCAAGAAATCACAAGTGCCACTTGATCCAAAGACAAAATCCTTTATTTTCTGTGGATATAATTGACCAGAGCAAAGGATAATACCTCAGAGTCTCAATTTGCTTTACAAAGAACCAAAGATGGAGATTCTTTAGGCCAACTAGGCCGACAATTTCGTTTTTTATGAAATCACGAAATTTCTTTTTCCTTTGTTACAAATATCACAAATTTGGTGCTAGTTTGCATTATTTCATATGTGGACCCCTCTTTACTATCTTGTGTATTTTGAAAGTAAAATAAAAATACTGATTCATAATAGTATTTAACTAATTAACAACACAACACAAAAAATAAATAATTCATATAAGATAACAAATAATAAGTGAAGCCAACTCATAGTTAAGAAGAGCATAAATCATGAAGAGAAAACGTTAGTACTGATCTTCAATGATTTTTCTCAGACATCATGATTGTAACTTAGGTGTTTTTCATTAACTCTTTTGTTGTATATCTCTGTTGATATAAAAGTGAGAGTAAAAGAGGATGAGAATTAATAATCATAATATCCACAACAGAAAATGTGTTTTATTTATAAACTTTGAGGCAACAATTGGGATCAAGTATATCAGAATTTTTCACCAAAATTTTGAAACATCCTTTAATAAATTCATAAATGAACTTGGTTCATAATATTAGATAGACCATACAGTGAATACTTAAAATAATCTGACACATATTTCATAAGTTAACAAGCCTAGAATAGATATATTGCATAATATTTGCATTTAATTATTGTCCAAAGAACATGTTTTGTATTAATTGAGAAAGAATTTTCTTATTTATGACTATAAATTACAATTCAAAAAATTAAAGTTAGAAGTCCAGAAGTAAAACTGATTTATTTTCTTATAATTGTAAAAAAAAATAAAAAATTAAATCCAAATTAGCTCATGCACGCCTCCCCGCGATCTTCTTTCCGGCCACCTGTAAAATTGTGTCAACAAAACCTACTAAGAAATAAGAATTTTAGATCTTGCTTTTGACAGAAATTTAGATAGTATTCTTGAAAGAAGACAAAGAATTAATTTAGTCTTTCATTTCCTCTTTCTTTTCGAATGCCAATTTGGTCTGGTAAGTTATTTAAAAATCGACATTGGTGATGGGTCATCCCTTCCTTCGATTGGTTGTTGGTAAAATGTCCGTTCATCGCCCATCCTCATAGAATATTTTTTTAATCTAATTCTAAAAAAAATAAAAATGACATCTAGAACTAAGGTTTAAAAAATTTGACAAAAATGACTATATTTTTTAGCACTCACATTCAAATGTATTATCTTGACGCATGCGTTCATAAATCGATGTCACTCGAGTTGACAAAACAAAAAAATTACCAACCGCTGAACGCAGTGTTTGAAGGTGCGTCCAGCCGTCACATTTGCAAGGTTGTCTGATTGCACCATTCAGATGCTGTGTTCAAAGGTGAACGCAGGTTCGGAATTTTGCACCATACTTAACCATTTTGTCGTTTGATTTTGCATCGTGAACGCATGTGTGTATTCTGAACATGAACACAGAAAAATAGAGTCATCGTTGTAAAATTTGTGAAATATTCATAGATGTAATTCTTATTTTTTTTCAGAATTAGACAAAAAAAAAGGATTCCATCCTAATATAGTGATATCCTCCTCTCTTTAACATCTCTCCCTATGTTCCTTTGGTGTACCTTTTTTGCACCAGAGAGGTGCACTCTTCATATGGACCGTCCAATCTAATTTCAACGCTTCTAATTTAACATTACAAAACTCCAACATTATATCATTGGCAGTCAAACGTTCGATTTTAATCCGACGATTCAAATGAAAGCTCATCCCTTCGGTGCAAAATATGCACCAGATGATATTTTGGGGTTCGTATATGCTATTATTTCGAGAAAAAAAAGTAGGGTCCTATTATTTACGTACATACCGCTGGATTAAAAACGGATGGATCAGATCAACGCGGATTGAACTTAGGGGGCTTTCTTTCTGTTGATCTGATCCGTTTGTTGTCAACTAAAAGGTCCAGATCTGAATAGTAGGTTCCTACTTTTCTCAAAACAAAAGTAGGTGATCTCTGATGTGAATAGGATTATTTTGTTCTCTCTCTCTCTCTCTCTTTCTTTTTGGGTTATGCTTTTTTCCCTGAGAGATTCTATTTTCTCTCACTCGTTCAGTTGCTAATGGGTCATGATGCTATAGCATTATAGCATTTGTGGGCTGCAGCATATGCTGGATAAATATTGTTAATTTGATATCATACAATAACGAATCTAGATGGGATATTCTTTAGGTACGCGGATCAGGCGAAAGCCCTTTCTTGATTAGTCTTCCGAAAGCAGGCTGACATTCGAGTTATTACCAAAATGTTCTTTTTAAAGTGTGTGCTAACTGTATCTATATTAAGGCTGTTAATAGATGGATTTCAGTTAGAGTTGTCAACGAAATATGTTTTGTACGTTTTAACGTTTTGTTGCATCGCGATACAATATTAAACGCAATGGATTTTTTTTGCGTTTGTTAAACACAACATAAGACACAAATAGTTTTGATTGCGTTCGGTAAATGCAAGTGGTCACTTACGTTACGTTTATTGCGTCTTACGTTCAGAATTCTACGAGTTGGTAATAATTTTGAGTACAAAGTAGAGATAGAGTATTTTGTAGAGACTTAATTGTTCATTGCCCTAAAAGGGCCCCATCGCTATCTCCTTTCTCCCTCTTTTTGAGTACAGCCTCTGAATTACTCTGAATTTCATCTCTCCTCAAGGAACTAAAGTTCAAAGTCTCTCAAACACCAACACTCTGGTGTGATAACCTTGGAGCCATATTTTTGACATAAAATCTGATATTTCATGTCCGTACCAAACATATTGAGCTAGATTATCATTTTGCTAGCGAGAAGATATCAAATCAGCAATTCAGTGTAAAGTTCATATGCTCAGATCAATTGAAAGATTTATTTACAAAAAGTGTCGCAATATCAAGGTTCGGAATGCTTCGTGACAAGCTTCATGTTTTTTTTCCAAATGAGTGTCGCTTGAGGGGGTTGTTAGAGACACATAAGACCGAAAATTGGACAGTTCCAGCTCACTCAAGAAAGGACAAGATGAGGAACATTGAATGCACAGCTGTCAAACGTTGCAAACGGAATAAAAATTATTTGTTTCAGTTATCGTTTCGTTTCGCAAACGAAACAAAAATTCTATTCCGTTAACCGTTCCGTTTCGTAACGAAACGAAACGGAACGATTATTTTCGTGATTTTACACTAAAAATGTTGAAACAGAACGATTATTTCCGTGATTTTACCGTTTCGTTTCGCAAAAGATAAGAATTTTGACTTCCGTTTTCATTCCGTTTTAACGAAACGAAACGAAAACACGGGTCACGATACAATTGTTGACAGCCCTAATTGAATGTACGTAATTAGTCTGTTAAGAGAAGAAACTGAAACCTATATATAAAGAAGGCTCTCTAAGATGTGAGAGTGATAAAAAGATGATAATAAAATCAATTCATTTTCTCTTCCATTTCTAAAAGCTTTTACCCTGTAATACTAGTTAGTAAATACCATCGGTTGGATGATATGAGGGACTAAACAAGAGAGAGAAAAGGTTTGAAGAGAACAAAGGTGGGGAACTTGAGAATGCCTGAGAGGGAGAGGGAAGTGAAGAGAAGAGAACAAGCATCTCTGTTGAAAGAAAAGGAGGCCCATATATAGAAACCAGGATCAATGGCCGTCTTCAGGTAGCACCAGAGGCAATCAGAACTCAGAAGTACCAGCCAATAGTGACCTACTTTTCGAGAAGCTAGATCAATTTAAAATATCGAAGTGGAAGAACCAATTTTTTTTTTCCCGTGATGAAAATACAAGGACCAAACATAAGCTTTTCCCTTGGCTTACAAGAGACTGCAGTTAGGCTATTCTACTTTGCAAAGCGCACGCTTTGCGGTTGTAGATCATTAGATCGCGCTTTGTGATTTGTACTAACAAGATACGATAGTCCACTATTGCAAAACGCGCGCTTTGCAAAGTTGAATAGACTAACTCTTTAAATCTATGTAATTTAATAATTAGCATTTTCAAAGAAGTTTAAGAAACAAAAATTGAAAAAACAAATCTAGCCTATTATTGTATTTGAAGTAGATTAAGAGAGATTTCAACAATGACATGATTAAGTTGGCTTTATGAGAGGTTTTATTTTATCAGATTACCAGTACTTAAATTTCGGAATGATTATAATGGTCCTGATCAATATTTGTGCTTAATTACTAATAATATTATTGGAAAGGAATAACATTTAGTAATTACTTAACACACTGATAGGATGCAGGCCATAGTAGTTAAATCGTAAAATGTATATGTATCGTGTATCGTGTATCATATCGTGTCGTTAAGATAAGCTAAGCTAAGCTATTTTTAAAATAACAAAAGGATTATAGTAATTAGTATCTAACAAAAAAACTAAATAACTAAAGAAACCATCGCAATTTTAAATATATTGATAAGTGTCGATTGATATCGGTGTAAATTCCTTGCATATTAAGATATTTATCTTGGAAAATGGAGACTCGTCCTTGAATTTCACTACTCGTATGGAACCGTAAGATAAATATCTCTCTCCTTTTGACTCGTATCAAACCGTAAGATACTCATCATGTATCGTAAGATACTAACTTCTATGATGCAGGCTAATAATCTTCACCATCTTGCAGACTTAATTAGACTACACACTTGTACATTTTAGCATTTCTTACAGAAGAAAATCAATGCTCGTGTAAATATTTTGACCTTGTTAAATATTAGGAAGTATTATGATAACAAAAGAAAGAAAAAACTGACCTGACATTGTTGTCCACCGAAGTAGCACCATATCCAGTCAGAATATTATGCCAATGGAGACTGATGACATCAGAACGAACCTTTCTAACCTTGACTGGTTCACAACTTAAAATGTTCCACGATCTCAATGGCATCACAATCTATTAACACGGTGCATATAGAACCCCTGAAGCTCATAGCTTTTTGCTTTCTACTACATAATTGGTTTGTAACCATTCGTTTCAAGACCATGGCATCACAATCTATTAACATGGTGCATAATAGAACCCCTAAACCTCTAGTTTTTTCTTACTACTACAAAGACCATTATGCCAGCCATGTGCATTGACAACAAACAGATACTAAAGGTTCTGTTCAATTAGGTAAAAAGGCACTCTTGCACATGTTCAACATAAATTAGTTTCCACTTTTCCTTGATTGATGAAAAGAAACTGATAGAAAAATTAATGCAACAATGTCTTTATTTGGTAATATAGATTATCCAAAATTATGAGTCTTAGATACCTTCCTGAATCTTTGGTCTTATCTAGGAATTTTATTTTTAGTACTGGAATCAAGTTTAAGTCCTATTTTCTTATGCTTATACAAACAATACACGCAATCAAGATACAACAAGAGTCCCATGTGAAGCTCTACTCCAGTCATGTTCTCCTATATCTAAATTAGAACAGATACATGCTAGGACAAATATACAATTTGAATAATTCCAAGTTAGGGAATTAACCTCCGATATTGTGATGCAAAATCACCATGTTCTCTCACCGTCCCAAAGCATAATCGAACAATTATGGCTTTCAGAATAATCATTAAAGCATAGAATAAGAAGGCTGACAGCATACTCAGAACCTGCAAGTCATGACCCAAATTCTCTTATTTGAAATCATACAATAAGCTTTCACGTTTTTTTTTTCTTTAAAAGAAAGTGTTTAGTCCTGCATAGAATAATAATAGATACCAAAAAGGTTCATACATTAGTTAAAACTAAAATCAGAACCACAAGTACAGTAACAGCCACCCAGATAAAAAACCTAAACAAACACAAAGAAAACACAATCAATTAATTAACCTAGCAACTGGTCATGAATTCTCAATTGCAGTTATCCGTAGCCGAGGGGGCTGTTCGGGCTCTCCATTTCGCTTCCAGAAAGCCCTACGCCACCATACCTCAAAGCCCCGCTGTATATTCGGGCAGTCCTCACCTGAATTTAGAAACCGATCAAACCATGCCAGCAATATGTCCTGTTGCATAGCTAGTGGAAGTGTCAGAATTGTGTTAGCCAATCCGTCCTCAATTAAGTGCCTATCAAGCCCTTTACATGCCCGCCTCATCCATCCGAAATCCTCATAGAATGGTACTAACCAAGTCTTTAAAAGAAGGCATCGGACCTCTTTTGATACCAATATCTGCCCCTTGCCCACACCAACAAATAAACGTGCGGTGACACGACTCACTTCATAACGGTGAATTGCTGGTATTTTTTTATGCAATTCTGCCAGTTCAGTCTGTGCTGCCCATGCATGCAAAAAGTCATCAGCTATTTGCCGATCTATTAAAATGTCGAGCATCCAGTGGAGATTATCAGCCTGACGAGCTATTTGTGCTGCCTCGGCATGATCCGATGCAGCAGATTGTGTAAAGTGATTGTGAAGAAGTTGTATACAGCTGTTGCAAGCGGAATACAGAGATTCTTTGCTCAGGTCACTGCTCGAGGGACCACCACTGCCTCTGCTATTCTGTGAATTATTGCTCTCCCTGAGCATTTTTGATACTAAACCCTTCATTTCCCGCCTTGCCTTCTCATCCTTGCCTTCCAACACCACCTGGAGCAAACGAACAAGAATCTCTTCTCTACCACTGTTGACATTTCCATTTCTATTTTCATTTCCATGCATAGTTCCATTACCAGATCCATTTGCCTCCTCAGTTGAAAAAGAAGCGGACGCTTCAAGGGAGACTCGTTTCAGCACCTCCCCAGCTCCTGAGTTCTCCAGATGTAGTTGAGTTAGCAATGCCGCTACCCTTTCATCATCATCTTCGGCCCACGGCACCGCCTCAAGGTACTCTAGACACGACAGCACGCCAGCATCAAACACAACTGCTGCTGATACCTACCCAATTGAAGATAACACACAAAATTAGAGTTGATCAAAATGGTATAAAAACTGTATATTATAATTGTGTAATGCAATTAATTCTGGGGAATTAATATACCTTAAGAATGCCGAGCACTTTTGACACATCCTCTTTCATGAGTTGCCGACGGAGATCTTTACAATACATGAGGCGAAGTGTCTCGATATAGACCTCCACATCTTCACAATCTGAGATCTCTACAAGGTGGGGGAGAGATCTCTGCTGCTTGGACCACCGATCAGACAATTTCGCAGCGAAAAATCGGCTGTGAGCAACGAGTATATGCCGGTGGACATTTAATGAGACAGTAAGCCCATCTTTGGAAGTAAGTGTGAGGCGAACATCAGTCGAATCGGGATCATTTATCTGATTGCCAGGACTGCAGTTGCCGAGCAGCTCGGCCACACGCTCCTGGAGCAGCAGTTGCCGGTCCTGTGCTCGCATTGGAACAGACGAGGGCATTGGAGGGGGAATCTGGTTGCTGATCCCGGCGGTGGGTCCGCGGGGATGGTACTCTTGTTCGTTCGACATCATGTCAAACAGAGTGGGGCTCGATCTGGTCTTGTCCAGTGGCAGTGGAGGGGGTGACATGGGATTGAGCAAGCCAGCATTGAGCGCCGAATTGAACTTGGAGTAGCTGGAAGGGTAGGTGGGGTAAGCAGGGAAAGACGTGGCGGGTTGGTGCGGATTCATAGTAGGTGGGGCCCAGCTGCGGGAAGGGGACTGGGAGAGAACAATCGGTACAGTGTCAGAGATCGCCGGATCGGGTTCAGTCTGAGAGTGAACCGCAGCTCGATTGTATGAAAGGGGAGGAGGAGGAGAAGGGGCGGAGATAGGCGCACAACACCAGTTGGCGTCGGTAGAGACAATGTGAGAGGAGTTGAAAGGAGGCGGAGGATGCGGCGGAGGAGACGGAGAGGAGGAAGCAGAGGCGGAGATTACAGTCTCTCGGCGTTTGCGGCGCTTTGTATTGGCGGAGTGAGAGCGAGAATGCGACTGTGATTGGGTTTCAGTTGGGGTTTGCGTTTGAGTCTGGGTTGGTGTTTGGGTTTTGAGGTGGGAAGAAGCGGCGGCCATCGATTGAAGAGAGAGAGGTGGGAGAGGGAAACACAGAGATCTTTTATAATTCCAATTCAACCACGCTGCTGTGTCGGAATTGAGTTGTCGTGTTATGGGTTATGGGTTATGACGGGAGTGGTTAAGTCGTGAACAGTGAGAGAATGGGAGAGAAATGGGACCGATGGTTGCGCATGGAACGGGGTATCAGATGATTAATTAGCTGCTCCTGCTCTTAATCGCGTATTTATATGCATGCTGTTATATAGAGATTCGATTAGGAGCTGTGACTGTGAGTCTGTGGGCCATGATAGGCCGAGATAGAGAGAGACAATGAGGAGCGCTGTAAGAATTAAGTGTCAGTGTCAGAAAGGAGATTATATGAAGGAAATTTGGTGTGGGACGGAGAAGGGGCTGCAGACTACAGAGGAGGTCAGGGATTTGGGAAGCGTACAATAAATTACACAGTAAATACAAACCGGCGGTCCAATTAGGTATCTTTTGTATATATTTTCCACTGTTATTGTACGTGAAAAAATTTGAATTAAATGTGGCATGATGCAATTTTTTGTCTACTCCGTGCAAAATTTCATGACGTGACCAGCTTGATAAAAAAATATATTTATACTTGAGCATTGCGCAGAGTAGGATAACTTTTTGAAATAAAGAATTCCTTGATCCGTTAATTAATTAATATGTTTCCTTAATGAGTGCAGATTTAATGGAGATTATAAGGAAATTTAATGATTTGACAAGAGGAACCAATTATTGTCATTAGTCATTACACATATGATTTTGCAAATTGTCAAAAATGAGAGTTTATCGAATTAAACTCATCGTGCCAACATGTAAGGGAGGTTCTAGCATAGAATTGTTTCTTTTTTAAAACACGTACCGATTTCATCAATTTTAGGGGTGAAGTTCCGTGTTGTTTCGATATTATTTTCTTAATTATTGGTTAGTTTTATTTCTGTTTTCATAAGATTTTGAAATATGTTGTAACGTTTCAGATTTAGCAGTATAATTATAAGAGGGAGCTAGAGGAGAAGGAGGGGGATGATACAGATCAAGGTGATGCTGAAAAAGGGATGACTCAAGGTTTGGAGATGGTGATATGTAAATCCCCTCAGGAGGTTGATGTGCTAGAAGTAGCCCCTCTGGCTAGGATGCCCCCTGCAACTAGACAAAGCCTAAGGTTGCAGCTGAAGAACCCTGAAGCCACAGTGATGGAAAAGGCAATTTCTCTAAGGGCTAGAGCTATAAATGAGATACCAGATACTGACTCTTCTACCATTGTTAAAAAATTTCCTTTTAATGAGCTGACAGATCAGCAGGTGATGATATTGTTTCAATGTTTTGGGTTGCACCTTGTTGACAATGAATCAGATAGTATTGAGAACATTCAGTTCTTAAGATCTCTATCTAAATCTCAGTTTAAATCTGCCATTGAAGAGATAGAATTTAAAATCAAACATGGTACTAAATTTTTGAAAAAGGACAAAGACAAAAGAGTCAAGTTAGATGAGATTATCAATAGGGTACAAATGCTGAAATCATAAATGAAGGTGCTTAGCTGGAATATTAGGGGCTTGAATAAAAAAACCAAAAGAGGTTACCTTAAAGAATTAATACAAGAAAAGTTAATTGACATTGTAGGGATTCAAGAAACAAAAAAAGAAAAAATAGTAAAAAGAGTTATATCATCTTGTCTGCCAAAAGACTTTGATAGTGTGGTACTGCCTACTAAAGGGACTGCTGGTGGAATATTAGTGGGTTTTAACACTTCTAAAGTACAGTTAATTAAACACTTTGTAGCTAAATACACTGTTTCTATGGTGATGAAAGATGAACAAAATAACAATCAGTTTGGCATTTCTTTTGTATATGGTCCTACCAAATATGCTTTAAAAAAAGGATTCCTAGATGAATTGAGATATCTGGGAGAAGTTTGGCAGGGACCATGGATGATTATGGGAGATTTCAACTTGTTAAGATTCAGAAATGAAAAGAACAAAAAATCCTTTAATGTTTCAGGTGCTTCATTGTTCAATCAATTTATAAATGATCTAGGGCTAATTGAATATCATCTAAATGGATATAAATATACATGGTCCAATATGAGAAAAAGTTCATGCTTAGCTTTGTTAGATAGATGCCTAGTAAATGCCAAATGGGATGAAAGCTTCAATAATGCTATTGTAATGGGTTTACCTAGATACAATTCTGATCATAACCCTATATTGATAGATACACAGCCTAATCAAATAAAGAATCATAATTTTAGATAGGATAAAACTTGGGCAGAAAATGAGGAATTTTGTAACTTTGTGGATAAATGGTGGGGTGATAATATCAAAGGGGGAGATATAACATTGAAATGGACAAATAAAATGAAAACTCTCAAAAGAAAAATGACTGGCTGGGCAAAGAATCATTATAGTATGCTCAAAAAACAGAAAAATAGGCTATTGAAGAAAATTGATCAATTAAACATAATACAAGAAGAAAGAGATTGGGAGGCAGAAGAATTCCAAACATATAATAAATCAAAACAGGAATTAGATGAAATATATGAAACTGAACAGATATATTGGAGTGTTAGAGCAAAAAGTAAATGGCTACTACAAGGGGATAATAATACTAAATATTTCCATAGGATTGCTACACATGCTAATAGAAAGAAAAAGATTAATAAGATAAAGATTAATCATTTAGTGGAAACAGACATGGAACTGGTGGAAGCTCATATCTTAGAATATTATAAGAAACTGTTTGCTGTATCAGGAGAACAATATGCTAGTTTATCTCAAGATTTCTGGCAAAATAAAGATAAAATAGGAAATGAGGATGAGATTAATCTAACTGCTCCATTCAATGTAGCTGAGATAAAAGCTGCAGTGTTCTCTTCTAATTCTGATGGTGCTCCTGTGCCTGATGGGATAACTTTCTCATTCTTGCAAAGATTTTGGGATATGATTCATATAGATTTACTTGAGATGTTCAATTCCTTTTATAATCATGAGCTAAAGATAGATAAACTCAATAGGGCTATGGTTTGCCTAGCACCTAAGATTGCTGATGCTGAGGAGATAAGGCAATATAGACCTATCTCACTGATAAATTGTAGTTACAAAATATTTACCAAAGTGTTAACTGCTAGATTGGAACCTGTGGCTAATAGATTAATTGATCAATCTCAAGCTGCCTTCTTAAAGGATAGATACATTCTTGATAATGTGATAAGTGCTTCAGAAATCATACATCATACTAAAATAAAAAAGGAAAAAGGGGTAGTTATCAAAATAGATTTAGAAAAAGCTTATGATAGGGTAAATTGGAATTTTCTAATTGACATGTTGATAAGTAGAGGATTCCCTGCCAAATTTATATATTGGATTCAGCAGCTATTGATTGGTGGGCAGTTGTGTGTCAATTTAGATGGTAATTTGACTCAGTACTTTGAGGTAAGGAGAGGGTTAAAACAAGGTGACCCCTTATCCCCTATATTGTTTAATCTAGTAGCTGACATTTTAAATCAAATGATATTAAGAGACAGAGATGCTAAAGTAATTCAAGGAATTGGTCCGGTACTGGAAAATAATCATAAAATGATTAATTTGCATTATGCAGATGATACTATCATTTTTGCACAAGCCAACATGGAGATAATGCAAGCTATTAAATGGATGTTTATAGGGTTTGAGGCTTTGACAGGTTTGAAAATAAACTTCTCTAAATGTGAGCTATTTCCAATTAATGTACCTGCTGATGAAGCTCAAAATCTGGCTACAATATTTGGTTGTAAAATTGCCAACTGGCCTCTGAGGTACTTAGGGATTCCTATTCACTGGAAAAAACCAAAGCCAGTGACTGGGATACAGTTGTGGAGAGATTTCAAGCAAAATTACAATCTTGGAAAAGTTCAATGCTATCTCTAGGGGGTAAACTGGTCTTAATAAATAGTGTTTTAAGTGCATTACCAATTTATATGATGAGTGTACACATGGTGCCAGCAAAAGTCAGAAGAAAACTAGATAGAATTAGAGGTGATTTTTTCTGGAATAATGGTGGAAAAAAAATACCATCTGTGTAAATGAAGGGACATATGTAGACCAAAAGTTCAAGGGGGTCTGGGGGTGATAAATTTGAGAGATATGAATATATCCTTAATATGTAAATGGATATGGAAACTAAAAAATCCTCAAGTTGATGGTGTGTGGAAAGAAATACTAAAGATTAAATATCAACATTCTGCAAATAAACAAAATTGGTCCCCTTTTTGGAAAATAGTCAAAGAATTTGAATGCATTATAAAAATTAACTCAAATATGCAGATTGGTACTGGCAAAAATACCTTGTTTTGGGAAGATGCTTGGTGCAAAGACATTCCCTTGGCATGGGAATTTCCTTCATTATATAGTATTTGCAATTGTCAAAAAGAGAGTGTGTATACTATAATTGAAATTCTTAAATGGAACATGGGATTTAGAAGACAATTGTCTCTTGTATTATTACAACAATTCAGCCTATTGCAGGAATGTGTGAAATCCTTCATACCATTGAAAGACAATGTGGATAGAATTATATGGCAATGGCAGTTAGATAAAAAGTTTGAAACCAAAAGAGTATATGAATGGCTATGTTTCAGAGGGGTGGAAGATAGATCCAATAGCACAATTTGGAAATTGAAAATTCCTCTAAAAATAAAAAATTTCCTATGGCTGTTATGTAAAAACAAAATACTGGTGAAATCTAACCTAGAAAAAAGAGGCTGGGAAGGAGATACTAGTTGTGTTTATTGTAATGCAAAAGAAACGGTTGCGCATTTGTTTGTAAAATGTGAATATGTTCAGAGGATTTGGAAGTGGGTGATGGAGTCTATGGACATTTATATCATACCCTCTTCGATTTTGGAAATTGCTTATTTGGCAGATGATTTGGCAAAAGATAAATACATGTTGTTCTGCTTGATTTGTGCTGCTGTGTTTTGGTCTTGCTGGCTGGAAAGAAACAATTGTTGTTTCCAAGAAGGTAAGAAGATAAGTTTAGATCAGTACCAAAAAAGAATAATAAATTTGCTGTTATATTGGTCAGGGTCATGGTCTACGCAAGACAAAGAAGATTTGAAGATGTGGATGGAGATGCAAGGTATAGCAGGGGAGCCCAGAGAGAGGAAGGACCCCTCACATCAGCTCTTAATGGAATGGGGAAAGGCAGCAGCAAAGGAAGATAATGGTGAGGCGTAGAGACAGATGAGGAGAATGAGACAGGAAGGGGCTATGGTGCTGTCCAATGCTTAGTCCAAGTTATAACAAAGTTTGGTGGCAAGATCAAGTGCTATATTTTTATTTGTTTGGATTGTCTATATGTTGTTTTGGTACATTGGTGTTAGTTACTTCTGCTTTGTGGTGGTTGGTTAATAGACTAAGGAATAAGAAACAGAAGAGAAATGTGCTTCTGTTCAAAAGATAACACAGGGGCACTGGTACCGCTCGATAAAGGGTACCAGTGCCGTTTTTAGTTTGGGATAGATTGGAGCATGAAATCACTCTATTTGGATGGAGTGGTGATGCTGGGTACAGATTGGTGATTTGAGTTTTGATGAGTTTGTCTGATGTAAACTTCGTTTGTTATAAATGAAGTGGTGAGGTGATACCTCACTTGTTTCCAAAAAAAAAAAATTTAGCAGTATAATTTGAACAGTTCACACATTTCAAAATAACACTTTAACGAATGTGTGTTAATATTTTAAAAAGACAGTTCATATAGGTTTATTTTCTTCTATTGCTTGATCGATGATAACACAAGGTCTCAGTGTAATGTTTCATTCAAATGAAATGCACTATTTTTACTATCAAAAGTGAAGAGTCAGCAGTATTTCAATTTCTCAACTGAAGTGACAAACACTCTTTTCCAAATGAACGCAGATAGAGCTCCCAAGCCGGATGAACTTATAGGCTTACATCCAGATATATGGTTCTAGGAATTATGGAAAGACATTGGAGACAATCTAATTACAACTATCACAAACTGTTTTATAAATCGAAGGGCACCTAACAGTTTGCTACAAGGAAGGACTATACTTACTTATTAAGAAGACATCCAACTCGATCCCCAACAAATTACAAACTGATCACCATAGGTAATATTCTATACAGACTTCTGATGAAACTTATAGCTAATAGGATACAATCGTATATGAACTCCCTAGCTCATAGACACCGCACATTCAGCATTTATCAAAGGTCGAAACATTTTCGACGACATTCATCTGGCTAGAGAAGTCATCAACTCTATTGAAAAAACCAAATTAATACCAACAAGCTACCTACATGATGCATGAAAGCATACATACGAAAAGCCTTCGACGTCGTCAAATGGACCTACTTGAGGAAAATGATGGAGGTACTTAACATCCCTACACTAATTATTGACCTAACCCTAAATTGCCTAAAGGACAGTACCATCTACAATGACATGAACAAACGAGACCCAAGGAGGTTTTTTCAAATCTTCTAGATGTTGTATTAAGCAATTTCTTTGTGTTTGTTGATTTGTAAAATTATTTGAATTTTACGATTTGCAAAACTATTTCAATTTTACTATTTGAACCAAAGGATCATGACACAGAAAAAACATTCTCTTTCTTCAGGGACGAAGCTAGCTAGAATTTTAACTTGGAGGGAGCCGAGGTCCGAAAGTTTAAAATCTAAAAAAACATTAATGATAAAAAATAATACATGCTAATCAAATAAGCAATAATTTTTTATAAACTTAATTTAACAAAAAAATAAGTCAAATTTCTATTACATTTGAATATTTCGATAAAAATTACATCTCTATTAATTTATTAATTTAAATTTAGCTCTAAAGTATCTAAAAGTCATACAAATCTCTAATCTCATAAGAAGTAAATCTCTCAACAATTTCATTTTTAATATAGACAATCAATCCTCTTTTTGTTGATATAGAGGTCAAATGTCAATTTGATATAGAGGACATTTCCAGAGCCATGCGTTACCACAACGCATGCCAACTCGTCACAACGGGTGTCCAACCTATCATAACAGATTAAGAGGAGAATAAATGAGCAGAGGGGATTTTCCAAAGCCATGCATTGCTGTAATGCATCCCAGACGCGTCACAACGCATTCCCAACCCGTCACAACGGGTTCCTGCTCAAGATGGCTCAAAAGTTAGTGGAAGAAGCACATAAGAGCATTTCTGGAAAGGTGTCAACCTGTTATAACATGTTTTGTAATGCGTCACAGAGTTATGTAATGCATGAGGCCAATTTCAAGACTCCAAGATGTGCTCAACCTATATATACGTTGGGGATACAAACTTGGAAGATATCTGAACCTCCCAAGCTTTCAAGCATTCAATTAAGCACCAGAAAGAGCATTAGAGCCTTCTTCTACAGCTGTCTAATCTGGGAGATTTAGGATGGCTACAATTATCTAATTATCAATCTGAGAATACTTCTTTCTTGCTAGTTGCTAGCATTTGGTGCACTACATTTGTGTTGTCAAGTAATGCATCATTGTTCTTGATTGTGTAGTTGATCGAACTTTTTACCTTGTAGAGTGGTGTAGCCCCTTGTATAGGTTTAGGAACCTAAGATTGGTTTGCTTATTGAGAAGAAACCAAAGATAGGTTCCGCAATTGTAAAGAAAACTTATTGTTTAGTGGAATCGGTCCTGAAAGGAAATTTTGATTTCTCGAGTCCCATGGATGTAGGACTAGTTTGTTTGTAAGCCGAACCACGTTATATCGCGTGTTCTTGTGTTCTCTTGATTGCTCTTGCTCTTAATTCTCTCTCTTTACTATTCTTACACTTTGTTATTTTTGAATTGCTCAATTGCTCTTAGTACTTACTTGCTGAAATTTTAGCTAGGTGATTAAGATCTAAAAACTTTAATTATAATTGTTGTTAAAACGCTTCCGCACTAACAGTTGACCTTAGTTCTCTCCCAATACATTCTAACAACTTTATGACCTTATGTGATCCTTTGATCCGTGTTGGACTCATGTTTTGTTACTCTTGGTACTCCTTAGTAGTGAGAATCACGAGAGATTTTGGCTTTTTGAATAAGTCTTGTTTAAACACTTCTTGATGAAGTGATTGTTTGATTCAATCGGGAGGTGATACCGGGAGTCCCATGGGCCGTGGAGCAAGCATTGTTGAACCACGTTATATCTTGCGTCAATTTTCTCTTACTCAATCTTTTACTTTCTTGCAACATTATTTGAATTGTTCTTGACTTTTTCTTGACTTGTTCTTGTTAGGAATTGTGATAGATTGCTAAATAGTCAAGGTCATGATTTTGAATTTTACACGCTTCCAAACTAAACTTGATAAAACCCTAAGCCTGAAATTTCAACAAGAAAATCCTTGTAATTAACACCTAATCAATTAATTAGTATAATTAGTCCTTGTTCAATTAACCCTCTTCAATGAATTGTATGTACAATATGCTATTAGGGATCACAATCGATGCACTGTATGCGTTTTTATTGTCGGCATTTTTTACTGGATCGAAAGTGTTCAGTTTTCATAGGTTTTGTTTCATTTTTTTCAAAATTAACTATTATCCAATGATAGGTTTTGTTTCATTTTTGCAAAATTAACTATTATATAATAATATAAGTTGAAATTGGTGATAAAATAAATATTTAAAAATATTACAAGATTTTATAAATAACAATTAGAAATATTTTTAAAATATATAGTTATTGTGTTAAAAACAACCACAAAAAATATAATTAGTTACAAAAAAATTCAATACAATTTATTAATTAATTTATTCTCTTTATCACTATTTTAAATATATGATCCAAAAAACATTTACACTAATTTGAATAGCAAAAAGTGATCATTATTTCAAAAGTCAACTCAGATAGCATTATTGCAGTGACTCTTGCACGATCTAAATGCATCCATATTATCATGTTTTGTTTCAATAGAAAGTCTATGCCCACAATTCGACCATGGACAGCTTCAATTGTGTTTAGTATTGTATTTTAATTGTTACATTTACATTTAAGCTATGTATATATAATTTGTAAATAGATCACTACTCTTGTTGTCCGTTATTAATGAAATTAAATCTGGGAACATGACCCCATCTTTCTCTAAAAGGAATAAGAAGTGAATGCCTGATTAAAATTCACTATTTAAACCTTTAATTTTAATTGAAAAATGTGAAGGGATCGGATGACAACAATTTTGGTGACAACAATTATTTTTTTCATTTTCAAAATCCAAATTGTTGATCCAAACGTTGAACATGATCTCCATAATAAAATACTCTTGCAGATCAAATTTTATATTTTTTTTTGAATTCTTTTATTATTTATTAAGATGGGTGTAAAATTCAACGATTCAGGTAGTTGTAACTTTGGCATATTTTTGCACCCGTCTTAATAAATAGTAAAAAAAATTCAAAAAATATAAAATTTGATCTGCAAGTGTATTTTATTGTGGAGATCATATTAAACGGTTTGGATCAACAACTTGGACTTTGAAAATGAAAAAAAAAAGATTGTTGTTATAATTGATGTCACCAAAGTTATTGTCATTTGATCCCTCCTCTTGAAAAATATAATTTATAGCGTAATTACAATTTTGCTGCCTCAATGACAAAATTCTGATTTCATAAAAAAACGATACATAAATGTGTAAGGAAAAAGGCTTCTTCAATCAATTGAGGTTTGTTGTAATCATAGTCTAAAAGTGATGATTTTGCACAACATCCAACCATAAAGAACACCGAACACTGATTGATTATTAGACTCAAAGGAAGCATGTGAATCGGTGCCTACCAATGCGAATTATTTGGTCTTGAATTTTTGAAAAGTGTGAGAGACATCTAGCAGTCTAGCACCGAACACACGCATTGAAACGCGGTTGCCAAATTTTATCTAGTGCAGTGATGAGTCACAAGATTTTTATAAAAGAGATTTGAGATTCAAGTCTCGTTAGGAGTTATTTTTAAAAGATTTTTTTAAATTTATTTTCTGATTTATTTGTGAATGTGTGTCATAAATCTACGGACAATAAATAAAAAAAAAACGCGGCTAAGTGCACTCCTTTTAAATTCTTACCTTTTATTTCTCTTTTTCAAGTACATCTAACATAACGTCGCTTGGGGACAATGTCTGGGTACTGCCCCATGACCATTCAATTAGGGTAGGGATTTTAGCAAAAAGGACTTTTACATTATCAAAAAAAAGTTCCTGAAAAGCTCCCTCCCTCTGAGGTTTTATTGATTTTAGTTTTATGTAAGTTTTTTGTTACAAACTAGAAACTTAATATCTTTCTCTTTTAATACAGGGAGAAGCAATTTTATTAAGGTAAGTGCTCAAGTAAAGAAATAAATAAAATTACTAATTCCTAGAGATAGAAAACAATCAAATTGACATATTGTCAGCCAATATTAATAGGAATTGTAAAGAGAGGAAATGAGAGAAATGAATTGTATTATGTTGTGTTTTGATTGCAAATACAAAGGTCTATTTATAGCTTTGATTCAACTATTATTCTAAACATCTCCAACTCTAATCTCCACTAATATCTCCTATTCTCATTACATTGATAATCAACTACATAATTGCACCTAGCAATATCTCCAATCTATATTCCTAACATCCCCCCTCAAGCTCATCGTGCGGTACGCATGTTGAGCTTGCCTTGCAAATGCCTTGATAGCACAATCTTGAATCGCCAAATTGTATGTTGAGTCTCCAAGAAGAAAGAGAGAATGAGCTCTTTTGGCTCAAGATGTGTTCATAGAAGCTCGTTTGAGTCTTCTTGAACAAAAAAAAAAATTTCAATGGCTCTTTTGACTCATTGATTCATTTGCTCATTGGCTCTTTTGGCTCAATGGCATTTGGAGAAAAAAAGAAGAAGAGTGGAGCTCATTTCGATTTGGCTTCAATTGGAATTTTAATTAAGATTGAGGGGCTTATTGTGAAAAATTGGGTGAATTCTGAATCTGTGATAGATCGAGGGGCTTCACAGGTCAAAGAATGCATTGATATCTTTTGTTTATTTCCATTTTGTCTTTTGCTGATGTCATTGCAAAATCAAGGACACTAAAGAATCAATGTGGAACCAGGCTTGTACAAATGCATGATTATATTTTGGAATGGGCTTCTAAAACCAGACTAAATAAAATGGAATGGTGATCAGTGGGCTTTCGACATCAGCCCAGACGAAGAGAACAGAAAGAAATCAAGTAAAAGAAATGAGATCCTGATAGGCGGTGGAGATCACTGCACTGATCTGTTGCTACACCGAATCAAACGAGGCAGATTATCTCCGATCCGATCTAGGCAAATCAAACGAGGCAGAGATGCTGGAACAACTCGAGTTTTCTCCACCGCCTCCCTTAAGAACTGATCCACCTGAGCTATTGCCTCCTTAGAAGATGAGACTGCAGAGGTTTGATATCGCTGTGTGAGGCGGAGCAGATCGATTTTGATCTAAGAAGATCGATCACGATGAGCTTGGATTACTGAGGTTGTGGCGCTCTCGATCTGAGCAGAGATCGACGGTGGTGCGGCTCTGACTGTGAGAGAGAGATCAAGCAGAGAGCAAGATTTCTGATGCTCGATGGAGGTTTCTTTGGCGGATCGGCGATCTTAGCTGACAGATGTTGCTCTCGATCTGAGCAGTGATTGAAGCAGATGCTCTCTTGCGGGATCTTTTCCGACTAGCACTGGAATGCGATGAAGAAACCTTTGCAACTCAGAGTTTCGTTGTTGCTGTCAGAATCTGGCGCGACGCGTGAAGATCAGTGTGGCGCTCACGATTTCTGTAATAAAGGTTTATTCTTGAAATATCTTGATTTATTGAGTGGAATAGAATGAGAATAGGATCATGATTCCAGAGCTTTGGCTCTGATACCATAATAGGAATTGTAAAGAGAGAGAATGAGAGAAATGAATTGTATTATGTTGTGTTTTGATTGCAAATACAAAGGTCTATTTATAGCTTTGATTCAACTATTATCCTAAACATCTCCAACTCTAATCTCCACTAATATCTCTTATTCTCATTACACTGATAATCAACTACATAATTTCACCTAGCAATATCTTCAATCTATATTCCTAACAAATATACTAAAAAGTTTCTACTAGATGATCTAGATTGTTGTCGCTGTCATAGACTCATAGTCCTATGAATTTGTAATTTTATCATGATTGATGGTTCATGGGATCACAAGGGTCGGGCAGCTGCAGCCGCACTGTTTTATGAATCGCCGGGAGCAGAACTGATGGCATTAAAAATGGAATTAAATTTAATCAACCAGATTACCAGAGTACTCAATCTTACTAAAACATTTTTGTTCTTTCTGATTCACTGGTTTTGGTCAACATAATTAACAAGCACATGTCGAATGATACACCATCCTGACGGTCGTTACATTTGCTTCAGGAATGCATAAAGGATATGTCAATGCTAAAGCTGCTGCAGCACAGACATGTTACAAAACCGATCGTTCAGGGAGCTCACCAACTGACAAATAAGATCAGGAAAAAGAAGCTCTGAATGGTGTGGATGTTCATCATTGTCAAAACTTGCCTTCTGTTTTTCAATGGAATGTTTAAAACTTATTATTATTTAGTGCAACTTCCTTCTGTTAGGCCTCTCTTTTGTTGTACACATTTTTATGAGGACCTTAGTTTAGTTATATCTCTTATGTGGGGCCTTTTTCTCTTATCTATGTTAATGGGGATTGTGAGTTTTGTGTGGATGTCGTGATGAGGAAGAAACCTTATTATGTTGTGACATGTTTATCTTTTGGTGTTTCTTCTGATTCATTCATTAGCGATGAAAAGACGAAGAGAGAACCAAACTAACAGACATAACGAAGAAGAGGAAACTGAGCATGACAGTATATTTTTCCTGGATTTAAACAAAGCCTACATTCAAAATGACGAAAATAAGAAAACATGAACTAATTTAGTAATTACAAGTAGGAAACATTGTGTTTGGACACATCAATTAGCGTAATGGATGATTTCCAATTCAAATTTATAAATTCTTGAAAATTAAAATGACCAAAGTTTCAATTTTGGTCGAATATTAGGAAATGCAACAGTGGCATTATAATACTCTACCTATCATTTCATTCACACACAAAAAAAAAATACTCTACCTATCATAAAAGATGCAAATAATATTTTGAAGTTCTAACGTGATTTTATAGCCACAACCAGAGCTTCAACAAAAAAAACTTTGATTCAGATGGAAGTCATGGAACTACATTTTGACAAGCTGATAAATTTCTATATTGAATTTAAATACAGTTTTATTTTGTATATGGTGAGAGCAGGGATGGATTCAAAGAGTTTGCAATAGGCTTTAAAAATAATCCGGGCGGGTCTATCCGCCCGTGGATCAGTCCGTGCCCGCGTCCGGATTCGACCCGATCCGTGGATCCGGGATCCACGGATCTAGCACGGATCGGGTTGGTCCCAATCCTCCAAACCAGTGTATACCTGTGCCCGTCTAGACCCGTCCCTAGATCCGCCCGTGCCCGACTCGTGGACCCGTGCAAAAATTAAAAAAAAATCAGCAAAATTCGGAAATATATATATTAAAATAATGTGCAGTTTTAAATTAAAATTTTCGAAAAGTTGGATGGATCCGACCGACCCGTGCCCGACCGGCCTGGACTCGCCCGGATCCTACCCGCCCGAGTTTATCACGGGTCGGGTTGGAGGTTTTGAGTTCGGACTCGTGCTTACCCGCCCCGCCGTACCCGTGGACCTACTATACTCGTGGATCCGTGGATCCGGACAGGTCGGATCCACGGATACCCGACCCACCCCGTTATTAAAACCCTAGTTTGCAAGTCCAGACACAATTTAATAGTCAAAAACATCATGATGATAATTAGAATATGATCACAATCTCCTCGGACAGGACCTTCCAAACAAAAGTAAAAAGATATTGATAGTATTTCCTTAAAATTTATATTACTCGAATACTTCATTTTCCTAGCCGTACGCGTATAGAATACGGCTCGAATACGGATATGTTTTGGATACGGTGCGGGTGTGTATCAGATACGCTGCGTGGCATATTCAATTATTTTATATTTTTTGACCGACGGATTCGGTCAAGATACGTTTAGAATACGTTTTTGGATACGAATTGAGTTTTTGGATACGTTTGGGATACATTTTTGGATACGGATTGGATTCTTTAGTAATATTAAATAAGCAATTGTGTATATTATATAATATTAATCACACCACATAATTTGTATAGTATTATATTTTATATAACATGAACTATTTTGTCAAGAAAATGTTTAATCAGGCTTATATTTTTTTGTTATTTCATAAGTATCAATATATATTAAAAAATTGAATAGAAAAATAAATTTCAAGCATTTTAATATATAATATGATTTTTTATTATATATATATATTAGCATCTGTATCCGTGATTTTTTAAAATTGATGTATCCCCGCACCCGCACTGTATCAGATATGATACACGCACTCGCACTCGTGCAACACAGCTTAAAATAAATAATTTGTGATTTCACTAAAAAATAGACAATCTGTATATCATAGTTATCATTAGAGCTGTCAACGAATTGCATTTTGAACGTTTTGCGTTTCGTTTCGCCGTGACGCAACGTTAAACGCACGAGATTTTTGTTGTGTCAGTAAAAAAGCAACGTAAACGCAAATGGTCACTTTCGTTAAGTTTATTTGTCTTACGTTTCGAATTATGTGAGTCTGAAATAATTTGGAGTGCAAAGTAAAAATATTGGTATTCTGTAGAGACTTAAATATTTTTACATATGGAGATGTCTAAGAATGATTTTTTGCATTTACGCGCACATGAGAGAATTTATTCTCTCTCTTTGATTGAATACAACATAAAAGTTACTTTATGATCCAAACTCAATCACAACCATTTGTTCTTTCAAAAGTGTCCCGACTTTACGAAATTTTATACTTTTAGAATATGCGGAATATAGTGGATAGGACGTGAATTTTATGAAGAGATTGTACATAATCTCATCATATAACAAATTTCTTTTAGTCTATTTTAAGGATGTTTGCAACTTTTTTCATAAGTCTTTTTTTTACAAATTCGTAAGTTTCAGGGATGAAATTTTAGTAATTTTTAGAGTTTTTCCCTAATTTTTTTATTTTATTGTGCATTGTTAGTAGCAAGTTAAACGTTCAAAATAATTAAACGTTTTTAACGTTTCTTACGTTTAACTAAATGCAAACATAAACACACACAAAATTCTTACGTTTATAAAACACAACATGAGACGCAAAATGATATTTAAGTGTCGTTGTTTGACAGCACTAGTTGTCTAGTTATCATGTATGTAATATGTATAATCCAATGTTGTAAAATTCGGTTTCGAATATGCGTGCGGAAAGGTATTGCATACCGCATATGCGTTATGCAGTCGTATATGCGGATTTACATGCGGATTCATATATGCGGTTGCATTTATAATTAACTTAATTTTTTGTCGCATGTAAAAGAATTCAGTGAGTACTACACCAGACATTCCTGCTGAAATAAAAATGATAAGCAGTAAGACTTATGTTTCAACTTTCAACTATGTAATTAAACATGAACCAGTATAAAGAAAGAAATTACTTTCAGACTACCACGCAAGCATTACAATCAAATGTCATGATTAATCAATATGAACATCTCAGACAACATATTTTCATCCATTTCTACTTGAACCAAACAAAATTAAAAGTAGCAACTTAAAACAATGATAGTATCAGACTATCAGTATATATCTGACACAGTGGTGTTTACTCCTAAATCGGAAAAAGATGAAGGTGTTTATCCCAAATGGAAAAAACAGAAACGATGAAGGGACCAAATTGCATCCACGACACAGTGGTGTTTACTCCCAAATTAGAAAAACGATGAAGGTGTTTACTCCCAAATCGAAAAAACGAAAATGATGAAGAGACCAAATTCCATACACGACAGTGCGACACAGTGGTGTTTACTCCCAAATCAAAAACGAAAATCATTGAAACAAACAAAAATTTACCTGTATTGAACCCAAATCGATGAAGCCGTGAAGGTATGTGATCTTTATGACTTAGTTCCAGAAAGCACAATAAACTTGTGAAGAGTTTAATCTTCCCAGTGGAGAAGCAAAAGGTTTGAATCACAATTCAATCGGCACTAGTGTTTTGAGGGAAAGAAATTTGCAATTAGTGGGTTTTCTAACTTTTCTTACGGCATAAGAACTAGGGTTTGTTTTTTTAGAAGTAGAGAAGAGTAGAATAAATTATGTTGGACGAGTGACGAGATCACGGGACAGAAATCATCAATTTAGTATTTTCATTTTTTAATGTGCTTAGCCGCTTAAGCCGTCCGCTTATTTTTACAATCGTCTGCATTGTCGCCTATGCGGACCGCTTGTGCGTCTGCTTAACATATTCCGTCTATTAACATGTGCATATATGTTCTGTCGCATGCTACCATCCGCATCCGCCTAGGCGACCGCATGAACCGCATTTTACAACATTGATATAATCTATGGATGAAATTTGAAGGTAGAAGGCTGTAAGCCTTTGTACGGTAGTCCCTTTTTTCTTGGACCGTCCGATCGGTTCCAATTTTAATGGATGAGATCTGGGCCGTTACATTTTCCAATTACTCTTTCATCTCTTCCCAAGATTTCTCTCCTCTCCGGTGTCTTTTTCTTTCATCCACCCCCGTTCAAGTTCCCTCGCTTTTTTCCCCTACCTTCTCGTATTCTCTCCAGTCCCTGAAGAAAACCAGCAGCACGCATCAGTAATTGTGCGTGCATGGGTGAATCGGGAAGAATCGGTGGTGACGGTGTGATATAAACTGGAGATGTCGAAGTTCGGCAACTTGAGCCACAAGTGGGGCCCACGGGAAAAAATGCATGATATAGGAAGAGTTTCTGGTGCTGATCAAGATAAACAGAGTTGCAGTTGAAGAATCAAATAGAATTTTTTTTTTCCTTTACCTGAACACAGACAATATATGCTGGCAAGGTTCAGTAAGAAACAAAATCAAAGTAAAAGATGTTTACCTTTGGCTTGTGAATGGGGGGGGGGGACAGGTCAATCTGTGCTTAAAGAGATTTGGAATATGAAAATTTCATTGAAAATTCAGATTAATTTGCAGGTGGAAGGACTTGTGTATGAGGTGAATTGTGTATATTATGACCAAGTAGAAACTATAGATCACTTGTTCTTTCAATGCGATTTTGTTAAACCAGTTTGGAAGCTAGTTTTTTATTATTGGCAAATTAACTTCATACCTGAGAATCTAGAAATTCACTGATAAATAGGCACAAAGAGAAAGATATTATTACTCTGATAAGCATTGCAGTGTTGGATAACATAGCTTTCAAGAAATACATGTTGTTTTCAGGATACTTCTCCACTGACTTTAAGACTGTTTTTTGTCAAAAATTCATACAATTTTATTATATTTGGCAGGTATGTGGAAGATGAATATGGAGCAAGCTATTAGAGCATGGATTGCAGCTACTAGTACTAGAACAAGGCAGCTGGGAGTTGGAGCAAGTATGGCAGAAGGATGTCATGGGATCATCAATGACAGTTTAGGTTTATGCTTTCTAGTGTGGTTATATGTTGTGTTTTCATCCAGGCTAAGTGTGCTTGTAGCCTTTTTTGGAGATGTACTAAGTTTTGACTTAGTTTCTGGTTTAGAATATTATCGTTGTTGTTTTGAGGTCAGATAGGGTTGGAGCATCGATGTCTAAGATATGGATGTGGATGCAGAATAACAGGGTTTTGATTAGTGGTATCGTTTGGATGCATGAAACATTCAGTTGCATTCTTCGTTTATTTTCCAAGTAAATGAAGAGGAGAGGTAATTCCTCACTTATTTAAAAAAATAAAGATAAACAGCTGCGGTATAGAGTTAATCTGAGGGATCAATCAAGAGTTAGCTCGAATTAGAGTTCAATTGGATGGTTCAGATAATAGTTGAGATACTTGAGACTTAACTGAGAAAAAGAAGGTCGGAACTTAGAATTGGTGCATACCGAGTTCCAAGTAAACTTTCAGCAACACTTCAAGAACAGTATTTGCATTGTACCCTTTCTGAAGTTAAAAATGTCAACCTTATGATCTCCTCTTATTTACATGGAATAGTAGAATAATTCATCTTTGATTTATGAGCCATGACTTCAGTAACGGTCTCACAATATCTTTCATGTCTGCTCAGTATCCATTGAGGCAATAATTTGTTAAGTCGAAATTTGGTTCTCGTCAAATTGGGTTAAATAAGCTTAATTTCACCATTGAAAATTCTCTTTTAAATTTTTAAAATAGTTTGGGCCTATTTGAATCAGTATAGTGTGCATGTCTGGTACCATGTATCTAAAATGGTAAAACCTGAAGTGGTTAGAGCACAATTTGACCGGATGCATGAGTGGCCTAAGAAGTAATTTGAACCAAATTAAATTTGAAATCAACCTGATTTGACCCAACTTGATCCCACTCATTTGCCCCCAATTGATTCCGACACAACCTGAACTTAAAATTCATTCAGCTATTGTATAGTCTTCAGGTTTCCATTGTATCCTTAGGTTCACCTCCACATAGGAGGGTATGTTGGTTATGAACCTAGATCAAACATCTACATCTATTGTTACGGACAAACAACATTTCATGACGAGATATGATGGTTGGATCTTGTGTTATTATGTATAGTAAAAGGAGATTCTGAATTAATTTATTTTATTTTGGCTGAAGATGAATAAATGGCTGCCAGTTTATAACATGCTTTCTCAATCTAATTGCAGGGAAGAGGAAGTTTTTATGACTACCAAATTAACTAGAAATATTAAAAAATAGAGCAATGCTATCTTTATGTAATGGCTAAACTTGTCTACCAAGAAAAGCATTGTAAAACTTTTTGAAAACTAATAAAGATACGAATATATATTGCATGCAGAGACCATGAGAAAAGGCACCGAGAGACGATCTGAGTTGTGGAGCTTTGCCATGTAATGATTTCATCAACTAGAGGTGGTCTTTTATTAGCCTTGTTTACTTTTTTTCAAGTCTGACTGGTAGCAGCTACCAGTACAAAGAAATAGTGCAATTATTAGCCTTGTTTTCACCTAAGAATTATTCATGTTTGTTAAATCATTACATCCATAAGTAATTGATATTCTATCTAGTAATTGATGAATTCAATAAATTGGCAATGGTTGGTGGAGAGTAAAAAAAGAAGAGAGTATGGAGAGGGGAGAAAAGGTGAGTTTTTGGGACTGCATCTGTTATTGAGCGAATTTATAGTTGCAAGTGAATCCAGATCTTATAAGCTGCAAATCGTGTTCCTGCTCTATCTACCGAGGCCATTAGACGCAACTCATGTGACCATTCGAGTGACGATTAGCCACGGCTAGTTATACGTACCCACAGCAATTTACTGACTTGATTTGTTTGATTCTTAATTTTATATATTTTGCATAACTATATTTCACAGTTGTAACAGTTTAACTGTGTGTGAAATTTGGTTTGAAAGTAGGATGAAAATAATAAATCTAGAAATATTGAATTTAGTGATTTCATTTTGCAACTTTTGTACAAATATAGATTGATTTAGTTAGTTGTTCGGATGGGGAGAAGGTGCTGTTGCACCCATCTTCCAATAGTGTGGTGAGTTCTTTTTTATATCCTTTTCAGTTGTTCTACTCTTTCTTTTGGAGGTCCTAATTTTTCAGTTGTTCTACTCTCTGTCATATTATTACATTGAAGAGAACTTAAAGACAAATATGCAAGAGATATATTCATATATTTCCTTCGGCCAATGCATTCGGTGAGTCTATTGTGTACCATCAGGTACTCTCTAGGTAACTCACTTTAAGTAGATAAGCATGTGCCCCTCAGTACCTATACCAGCAAATTTGCATAAATTCTGCACAATAAGCCAGAATGATATGGCCAAAAATAGTAGTTGGTGGGGAAGGATTTAACTCACAGTGTGCTCTAACTAGTTTCATTTCTGAGAAAATGCTTGCATGATCTTAACTACTCTGCATGTGCACGACAGTGCTTTCATATAATCAACAGTACTATGATTTTACCTCATTGGAAAGATGGCTAAACTGGTATTAGCCATACAACTGGCTGTTGGTTCAAGTTGATGCCTTGTAAGTTCCTCCAATTAGTGGATTGTTAATTTCATACAAAATTCTACCATAAAGAAAAAAAGGTAATTTGATACAAAGCAATATTGCTTAGGATTTTGCTTTTTTTTTCTTTTGGATATATTAGATTTCCTAGTTTAATAGAAACTGCTAACAACTGTCAGTCTGTCACTATCTATTCTTTAGGATTTTGCTTTTTCTTTTGGATAGATTAGTTTTTCTAGTTCAATAGAGACATACTGGCAATTGTCAGTATCTATTATGAATAATCATGACGCAAGCATGCCATTTTTTTTTTTGCAAAATACACTTATCTTTATGATGTCACTAAAACAAATTGATCTTCAATATTCATAGTAAGGGGATTTCAAGATCACAAGTTTTTGGTATTACAAAATGTCTGACCTTACCTTTTCATATATATTGTTAGAAATAAAGAAATGTAATAAAGATAAAAGCTAGGAACTAGAATACAAAAAGTGTAAAATAGGTAGAAATGAGTACCGTACCATGTACCAAACGGTAACATGTACAACGGTAATAAAATATAGGTATAAAAGAGGAACAAATGTAACAAAGAAAATATAGAAAAGAAATATAAGAAATTCTTCATAAATCCAATCTCAGAAACTTTCATATATATATATATGAGAAAGGCTAGGGTGCTCCATGGAGCACCAAATCGCTCGTGCTCCACATCCGTTATATTCAATTTGAAAATTCCAACGACCGATCCGAACCATTGAACATGATCTACATATTGAAATCTACTTGTAGATTGAATTTTATATTTTTTTTGCTATTTTTAAAGAGGTAGAAAAGTTGTTAATCAAACGGTTTCTGGACCAAAAAAAGTTGTAATTTTTCTACCTCTCTAAAAAATAGCAAAAAAATTCAAAAAAATGTAAAATTCAATCTCTAAATAGATTTCAATATGTAGATCATGTTCAACGGTTCAGATCGGTCATTGGAGTTTTTAAATTGGAGATACGGTGTGGAGCATTAGAGGTTTGGTGCTTCATGAAGCACCCTAGCCTATCTCTCTCTCTATATATATATATATATATTAAATTTTGAAATCCAAATTATTAAGAACTTGACCACATAAAATTTATGATTTTTGGACTTGATATCAAACAAGATCAATTGCTGAAAATGAAAGAATCTAGCTAGTTAATTTAAGGTGGATTAATTTTATGGTATTCATATGTAGGCCACTGATCCAGTATAACATAGATTTATAAAATCTGTTGTCGATGTAACTTTCTTGACTAAGAGCTCAATAGTTAGATTTCGTCATTTTAATTTCAAATTTTGAAATATACTAAAAAGATGAAATTGTGTCAATTTGTACCACAAAAGTTCGAAATCTCGACTCTTGTAGTTAAGAAAACTATCAATTAGTGTAATATATATTTTTTAATTCACTGATACAGAAATATATAGTTGATAGCACTCCAGGTGAATTGAATAGTGAATTAAATATAATTGAAGTTCACGAAATTCCACCATAAATATACAGAAATCTGCGTTTGTACGCACAATTTCACAAGTTACAGATTACATCACCTGATTACATTATAAAACCTGAAAAGTTGAACCTGAATCCATAAATACAATAAAAGGCATAAAAAAGTGACATATTAATTTCAACCCCCACATAAAACGAGGCATGTTATGTTGTTATAGCAAGTTTCCTTTGCTTGCAAACTTCCAAAACAACCATAAATAAGAAGTTTGTTAGCTAATGGCAAGTAATTGTGACCACTTATCAGATACACTAAATCTGTTTGAAACTTCAAATCAGAAGGGCCCAGTTCTCTCCATTCCTCAGAAATATATTCTATCAAATATGGCTTCTAGTACATCTCCAGTCAAAGGAACTGGAGACAAAGAGGGTCACTAGTTTAGTTCTCGGAAAATTTTCATAGAGGGCATTAGCCCAAAAATTTTCAACATACAGGATCAAACAAATTCTAAATTTTTTACATAAGGTAAGGACGCAAGTATTATTTGTGTTGCTAAATTTTTTTCAACTCTCGTGTATTTCTCTTAAGGTTTGAGTTATTATGCACATTTAGTTGAATTATCATGTATATTATTTGAGTTATCATGCATGTTATTTTTTGTATTGAAATAGTTATGTATGTTATTTGAGTTATAATGTACATTATTTTGTTAACATGCATAATAATTTTTTCAGTACAAAAATAACATGAAATAACATGCATAATAACTCAAATAATATGCATAATAACTCAACTAAATATACATAATAACATCGGTATCGATAGTCGATATAAAATGTGGTATATCTACGAAACATATCCTTTAAGTTATAATTGGAACGAACTTATCCTTGTTTTATTGAAAACAGACCACCAGAAAACTCATCCTTTCTACGACGCCTCTGAAACTAGTAGAACCGCACTATTACAATTCAGTTGCATTATATATGCATTTCAAATTCTCAATCTAGAAATTGGTTCATAATAATTAGACAATGTCTCAACCAAACAAATAGGATCCTACAATTGATAAGGGACTCACAGGTTTATTATTCTTACGCATATTCTAATTCTAAACTTTAATTAGTCCATATGTATCATAATGCACCATTGTTTTCTTCTTCATGTTGAGAATAGTAAGTCTTGAAGGACTAAAATGTAAATTAGAAAAAATAGAAAACGGAAAAAGAGAAAAACGTTGTACAACGGTTAGAAAGATGTACTATGCATTACTGTGCAACGGTAAAGAAACACAATGTATAAAACAAGCAAGAAAGCAAAGGAAATACAAACAAGTGAGGAAAACTCACAGAAAATAAAAATATTCAGAAATAAAAAATATGTTTTTATTTTTTACATGGTATCAGAGCATTCTCCTCATCACTGTATATGTTCTTATCACTGTATCTGTTCAGATCAGTTTCTTTCCTCTTACCAAAATTTCACTCTTGCTCATCATCTACCAAAACCCCACTGATTGCCTCTTCTTTCCACCTACAGTTCCTGAGGAACTGAGTACCAGAAAAGAAAGCAGCAACCAATACCAGAAAAATAAAACAGCAAACAATATGGCAGCAGAAACTGCCTCAACCACCACCACCATCAACAACAACATTACCAATATCGAAGTTGCATCCTCAAACATCTCAGCCAAATTGTGAGATCACAACTTTCAATTGTGGAGCAGAGATGTAACCCTAGCTCTTCATGAGAGAGAATTATTCGAGCACGTAACAGGTGAAGAACAACCACCTGGTCAGATAAAAAACCCAACCGAATTTAGGCTATGGAGGAGAAATGATTATAAAGCAATTAATCTACTTCTCAACTCCATGGAACCTAAGACAAAGCAACTATTCATGTACCACAATTCCTCATCCGACCTCTGGAGTGTTGTAGATAAGCACTTCAATCAGAAAAAGAATTTCTCTCATGTCTATAATCTCAGAAAGGAGATCCAGGGTCTGAAACAAAATTCAAGACATATTATTAGTATTATAATATTTCATCATTATTATTATTTTATTATTATTTATGATTATAATTATTATATTATTATTATTCTTATTTATTATTATTTATTATTAGTATTAGTATTATTATTTTATTAGTATTATAATATTTCATCATTATTATTATTTTATTATTATTTATGATAATAATTATTATATTATTATTATTCTTATTTATTATTAGTATTATTATTATTATTTTATTAGTATTATAATATTTCATCATTATTATTATTATTATTATTATTGTTGCTGTCAATTTTATTATTTTTATTTATTCTGATAAATAATGCATATTATTGTTAATTTATTATATTATTTAGTTTATTATTGTTATCATTACTATATTATATCATAATCATTATTATTATCATAACTATCAATATTTTTACTATTCCAATTGACATTTGCCAAACGATAATTTTCCTCTTCAGAATAGTCAAGAATACCACTCTTCCAAAATCACACTATTCTATTTTTACTATTCTAATTCCACTATTCTGACGCTATTCTTTGATTTGCCAAACGAACCCTTAATTTTTAACTCTTTTTCATTCTCCACTCTATTGCAAACTTCAACAAAGTTCTCAAATGTCACTTTTGTGGCTTAAGAATATAACCCATGTGTATCTACTATAGTCATCAATAATTACACAAATATACCTCTTTTTAGCTAAACTAGGAACGCTTATTGGTCAAAATAGATCAATGTGCAATAGTTGTAGTGGCTTATCGGTTGATACCATGTCTTTTGAGACAAAACTAGACTTTATTTGTTTACCTTTGATGCATGCCTCACATACACCATCCAAGTCGATTTTGCTTAATGGTAGTCCTCTTACTAGATCATGTTTAATGAGCTTCTTGATGGAGCTTGCACCTAAATGTGCTAGCCTTCTATGTCATAGTCAAGATTGGTTAGTCAATGCATTTAAACATATTTCACCTTGTTTAAAATCATTTAAGTAGAGATAGTATATCTCATTTTGTCTTTCACATTTATATACCTCCTTGTTTGTTTTGGACCACATTAGATGACAACTATGGGTATCAAACTTTATGTAATAACCAGCATCACATAGTTGGCTTACGCTAAGCAAGTTAAAGTTTAAACCATCTACTAAATATACATTTGAAATAATTAAGTGTTGGTTACCAATGGACCCTATGCCAACAATCTTACTCTTTCGTTGATTACTTCCAAAGGTTACCGAACCACCATCATACGGTTTCAATGAAATAAAGTTAGAACTAGAACCGGTCATATGATGTGAGCATCCACTATCAATGATCCAAGCATTTTCTCTATGAGATGACGTCAAACAAACCTATAAGATTATACTAGTAGTTAAAACACACTAATATATTTTAATATTAAACTCCCCCTAAATGTATGGCTAGGTGATTCGTGGGGAGGTTAACAATCGTTTTATTTAATTTTTAAGTTTAGAAATCCAAATAGCATTTTTCAAGTTACCTTTCTTTCGAAAATCGCATTCTAATGAGATATGCCCATTCTTACAACAATAATTGCAAAAGGCTTTGGTTTCGGGATTTGTGTGTAATTTAACAAAGTGAGTTTGGTAATCGCATTTTAATTCGTGAATTTTATTGCCTTGAGTATTATGTGTTTGTTGGAAAACAACTCTTGGCTTCTCATTCATTTGAGGGCCATTTTGAGCAAAGTTTTTACCTTTTGGTTCACACCTCCAACTGGTTGGTGCCCTATAGTAGAAGTTCTTAGACCAAGGTGGACTTAAGTAGGTACAACTAAATTCCGGTTTGGTTTTGACATAGGACCCTAGATTAAAGCGATATCTAAAGGCATGGTTTGGCCTAGAGATAAGCTTTGATTGTGCTTGGTTCTTACTCTTTGAGTTTTGAGATTGTTTTCCTTTTAATTTAGGGTTTTGTTGAGAGATGGATTGAAAAGAGGATGCACTCTTTTTATATCCAAGACCCGACTTCTCGTGGGGTTTTTGTCCCTCAAACATTTTGGTTAGATCCCTCCTAGTGTCATTACTCGATACACTAGTGGATTCAAAAACCCTTGTGCCACTTGTTAGTAATACCTTTTCTTTTGTCAAATTACCTTCTTTTACCTTTGATTCGAGTGTAAATATTTTGTTATTTAACCCCGCAATTATGCTCTCTTTTCTCATCAACTCACGGTTTGTCTCAATAACAAGTTTGTTCAACCTAACAATTTCAATTTTCAAGAATTCCTCATTAGATAATATGCTTGTATCATTGATGAGGTTCTCATCATCATCCTCATCATCGTCATCACTAATGCAAAGAGATGAGGCACATGTTGGCTTAGGAATAAAATTCTTTGAGTTTTAATATATCTTTGCCTCCTCTTTAGGAGATGAAGACGTGGCCTCCTCAACTTGCTTGGTCTTCTCATCATTCTTCGAGTTAATAGTGACCTTCTTCACCTTGGCCAAAATAGAACTCTTGAGAATTTCAATGGTTGTGGGGTCGGTGATGTTGTTGCTAGCTATGATTGAGTCAAGGTCGGTGGTGTTAGACTCTTCATTGCAAATCGCCATTAGAGAATAGTTCACCTTTTTCTCCTCCTCGACTTCAACTTCAGATTCCTCGCTTTCTTCATCTCTCTATGATTCCATCTATCAGCATGCATTGCTTTGGGCTTCTTTTTGCCCTTGTACCCATCCTTCTTTGCATACCATTTTCGCTCTTGCCTCTTATCACCATCTTGAGGTCTCATTTGCGGAAAAATCTTGTAGCATGTGTGGATGGTATGTCCTTCTCTTTCACACATAGCACACACCACCTTTTTCCCTTGCTTTCCCGCTTTGCGTTGTATTTCTTCTCAAAAGCAAATAGACCTTGTAACATTTTGGCTAGGACTTGTGTTTCCTTCTCATGATCTTATCCCATGTTCTTGAAGGGATTGTCACTTGTTGGTCGAGAATGAGTGAACAAGGAGTTGTTTGACTTGGAGCTTTGTGCCGGGAAAACGATTGCCTTGCCTCCTTGATTTTTGCTAGAGGTTTGCTTGAGAGTTTCTTCAAAGGACCGAAATGAGGTGTATATCTCATCCGGTGTGAATGGCTCGGCATTTCTCCCGTTCACCGCCTCGAGCGCTCCAACAAATCCTTACCAATCGGGTCTCACAATCATGATGCGGAAAAGCTTACCTACAATCTTGTTGTTAGTTAATGATTCTCCCATTTCAATAAATTCATTAATGAGAATAGTGAGTCTATGGTACATGTCCTCAATACTCTCATTTTCCTCAATTCTAAAGTTTTCATACCTAGTGTCTAAACCGGCTACTTTATTCCTTTTTATTTGGTCATTTCCTTCATACCGTTTCAAGAGAACTTGTCACATGTCATGGGTATTGTTAAGGTTACCGAAGATTGGTGCTATTGTTTCACTTACCGATGACAAAATTACATTTATTGCGGCATCATTAACCTTTTTCCTTGGTAGGCATAATACATCTAGTTTACCCGTTTCAATGTTATACTTTGGAACATATTTGTCTACTATAGCATCTCAAAGGTCACATATTTCTAAGTAGTTCACCATGCACCGTTTCCAATGACCATTTTTTTTTGGCAATTGGTACCTAAAATCGGAGGTTCCTTCACATGCCTATAGGTAGCCATTATCGGATCTTAGTTTGTCAACTAAAAGCTTTTCTAGTGAGCAAACACAACGTGCTCTGATACTACTTTGACAAACCTAGAGGGGGGGTAAATAGGTTATAATTTGATTTCTAGGTATATTTGATATAAAAATGCGCAATTCAAGATTAATGGCTTAAACTAATTTTCAATATCACTAAAGCAATTCAAATTATAGCTAATGATGAAAATTAAAGAGAAGAGTAGAGGAATGATCAAACAAAAATGTAGATGCTTGACACCGATATGTTAACGGAGTTCGGCTATTGACGAACCTACGTCTCCGGGACTCTCGATCCCCCGACTTGGTAATAGGATTGAGCCGTTTCCACTAATCAACACAAGAATTCATTACAAGCTTGAAATTGGTCTCTTTACACTCAAGGATAGAGAACCAAGCCAAAATCTGCACAACGGCAAGAGACAATAGAAAAATTACACTCTCCAACAATGGCTGCTTGAAAATCCGCACAACGGCAAAAGCCGTTTCCACTGAAGTTTATATTAATTTAGAAGTGATGAGCTTGAGGAATTTGAAGTAGATCTAGAGTTGTTTTTCAGTTCAACAATGGCTGCTTGAAAGGTTTTAAAATTAGGGCAAAAGTTATTTGAGAAGAAAATCAACAGATTTGGCAAGAAATAGCCGAACTGTCACACGACGGTTGACAACTGTCGGCAATGGTTGAGCAATCAATTCAAAAACGAGATTGTGCACTTTCTTCCAGGATCAACCGTCACACGACGGTTGGTCAAGTAACTCAAAACTGGCTAAGTATGTGAGTTTCAAGGACCAACCGTCACACGATGGTTGTCAACCGTCAGTGATGGTTGAGGACATTACTTTGCAGCTCTTTATGCTATGGAAACCGTCAGTGACGGTTGGTAACCGTCACATGACGGTTGACTCTGTGAATTGAACTTTTGTTATGTTTTCTCAAGCTCAAAAGATCTAAATTAATACTTTACATAATATAAGGCTTTTTACTAAAATTTTGTTGTTCTCTTGTTTCATGCTTTGCTTCATGATCGCTCCAACGCTTGATATAATATAACTTGAATTTCCTTGATTTAAGCTTCCATTTCCAATTAAATTCCTGCATAACATCTCAAACACAAGATATTGTAAAATTCAAGATAGTTTTGCAAATCGACAAATATAAAGAAATTGTTATTAGACACAACACAAGTGGCATTAGTAATACGATCTGTTCGTAAAGATGGAAGTGTAGTAGAGAGATTTTTAGGGGTGAATCATGTGCTTGATACGATCGCTACTTCATTGAAGGTAGTCGTAGAGTCCAAGTTAGCTTAGCATAACCTATGTTTATCACGGGTACGAGATCAAGGTTACGATGAAGCGAGCAACATGAGAGGTGAGTTCAACGGGCTGAAGAGTTTGATTTTAAGAGTAAATGCTTCAGCATATTATGTTCATTGTTTCACGCATCAGCTTAAACTGACTTTGGTAGCTGTTGCAAAAAATCACATAGATGTTGCTTCTCTTTTCTCTTTGATTTTTAGTGTCCAAAATACAGTAGGGGCTTCTTGTAAGCGTCTAAATAAGTTGAGAGAGAGCCAAGCGATTGTAATTGCTAAGGCATTAGTTGATAGTGATTTGGAAACGGGTAGAGGGCTTAATCAAGAACTTGGACTTTCTAGAGCATGAGAGACACGATGAGGTTCTCATTATGGTTCTGTCACAAATTTGATTCGACTTTGGTACTCGGTTATTCAAGTGCTTGAGGTAATCGAGGAAGAGGCTGTGGAGACCAAGCATAGAGTGGATGCAAGAGTGCTACAAGAAAAGTTTGCCACTTTAGATTTCATTTTTGTGTTGCATTTGATGCAAGACGTTTTGGGATTGACGAATGAACTATCACAAGTGTTACAAAAGAAAGATCAAGATATTGAAAATGCCATGGCGCTTGTCAAAGTGGCCAAATTGCAATTGCAAAAAATGAGAGATGAAGGGTGGGATTTTATTTTGAAAAAACTTCTTTATTTTGCAACAAGCATGGTGTTGTTGTACCTAATATGAATGAAATAGTTGTTCTCCGAAGACCAAGAAGTAGAGTCGAAGAAATCACCAATGAACATAGGTAAATTTTTTATTCCTTTTACAACAACAAGTTTCTTATATCATCAAGCTTCTTTCTAATGAAATACAATTCTCAAATTTGTAGGTATCGTGTTGAAATCTTTTATACAATCTTGGATATGCAACTTCAAGAGCTTAATGAGCGATTCAATGAGATAAGTTTCGAACTATTACTTTGTGGAGCTTGTTTGAATCCAAGAAATTCATTTCAATCCTTTAATAAGGATATGTTAATCAGTATGGAATCATTTTATCCAAGAGAGTTTGAAAATATCAATATTGCTACACTTGATTATCAACTTGATACCTATGTTCAAGATGTGCGATTGGATGACAGATTTCATGATGTGCGAAACCTCAATGACTTATCTAAGAAACTAGTAAGACAAACAAAAATGGTGTCTACCCCTATGTGTATTTGCTTCTCAAATTGGCCTTATTATTACCGGTGGCAACGACAACGGTTGAAAGAGCATTTTTCGCGATGAATATTATAACAACAAAACTTAGAAATAGAATGCGTGATAGTTGGATGAATGATTGTCTTGTAACTTACATAGAAAAAGATAAGCTTGATACAATTTCTAATGAAGAGATTATGCAAATTTTTATCAAAATATGAAAGCTCGTAGACAAATTCTATAACTTACAAATGCATGGATGCATTTATTTTGTAATTTTGGAACTAGTATTTTGAAAATTGTAAGCTTAATTTGAATTAATTTGAATTGTTTTAAATTAGATTGTTTATTTATAAGATGTTGTTAGCATATTCAATTTTTTTGCGATGAATTGTCATTACAAAATTTTATAGGACCCCGCTGACTCAAAATTCTGGCTACGCCACACCAAAAAAATAAATTCCATATGAAAAAAAAATAGTAGACTTTCAAAGATCTTTAAGCGTAGATATTAATACAAAAAATGTATACTTTCAAAATTTATTTCAATTAGAAAAAATAGCAGAATGATGTTTATTCACAATCTGATTTCCCGAAAATTTTCATTATAAACAAATAAAAAAGATAAAACACCACTATAGAAAAAATCGAACAGAAATCACTAAAATAGACAGTCTGCTATCTCTGATAGCGGACCATTGGTCCTCCAACAGAGCCAGCAGACCAAAATGGGCCCCACCACGCAGCCTATTTTCTCGCATTTTTTTGTCCTTTTTCCATCCTCCATCTCTGTTGGAGGACCAAAATGGGCCCCACCACGCAGCCTATTTTCTCACATTTTTTTGTCCTTTTCCCATCCTCCATCTTTGTTGGAGGACCAAAATGAGCCACACCCACTGCCACTTCTTTTTTATTCTTTTCCTTCTTTCTTTCTTTCTCCTTCCTTCTCCGCAAAACCTCTTCTCCTTTCTCCTCTGCCTTCTCTTCTTCTCTTCTCCCCTTGTGCCAAAATCCACTCAGTCACCAACATAGAACAACCAAGCCACCAACAGTCAGAATACTTCATTGGTGCGTTTTTTTAGCAATTTTTTTATTTGTAAGATATAATTTTTAGTTTAAATTAATTGTTAAATTATTAGTTTATAATGAAAAAAATTGTTGCGTTATGGGCTCATTTGTTGCGTTATGCATGCTTAAATTTTTAGTTTATAATGAATAATTCATTGGTACGTTATGGGCTAATTTGTTGTTAGATTTAGTTGCATGCTTAAATTTTTAGTTTAAATTATTTAGATTGTTAAAAATTTGTTGCGTTATGGGTGCATTATGGACTCATTTGTTGCGTTATGGGTGCGTTATGCATGCTTAAATTTTTAGTTTATGGTTGGTCCTTCAACAGAGATGGAGGATGGGAAAATGACAAAAAAATGCGAGAAAATAGGCTGCGTGGTGGGGCCCATTTTGGTCCTCCAACAGAGATGGAGGATGAGAAAAGGACAAAAAAAATGCGAGAAAATAGACTGCGTGGTGGGGCTCATTTTGGTCCGCTAGCTCTGTTGGAGGATCAATGGTCCGCTATCAGAGATAGCGGACTGTCTATTTTGGTGATTTCTGCTCGATTTTTTCTACAGTGGTGTTTTATCTTTTTTATTTGTTTATAATGTAAAATTTCGACTGATTTTATGTAGTATTTTACAATAAAAAAACTCAGTTACATTAAAACAATACAATTTTATAAATTTCAAATTCTGGATTGATTACAAGTAACGACAAATGAATTTGAAAGAAGAATATGCAATCAATCAATCAATCAACCAACAACTCTCATCTCTCTCTTTCTTTTTTAAACTTTGCTAGCTCTCATCTCTCTCTTCAATCAATTCAATTTATTAGTGCAGTACTTATTTTATATTAAAAAATTTAGTTAATTGATAGTAATTTTTTTATTTAGTTACCTTGAATTTTTTTTGCAACTGTTCCTCTTGCTGTGTCCCATCTATTTTTTTTCTATCTACATAAAAGTTCAAAAGTTATTAGATTAAGTTGTGTTTTTATATAGTATTTTACAAAATACATTAAGTTGTACACTTTTCGAGTTATTTTAATAAATATATTTATTAAACTATTATATTAATTTTTTTTTAATTTCCGAATGAAGAAAAATATTGTTTAGATACATATAAACTTTCAATGTTAATTGTCCATTTTTATTTTTATTATAACCATTCAAATATTATAATAATTAAATAATATAATTTCAATGGAACAGTGAGTGGCTAAAGACCTTTTTTAGCCGATATAATAGATAAAAGATGTAGTAGTGTATATTTTGTGGTATATCAAGTGACCTATATTTATTGATGATGCACACCAAACAATACTTGTATAATGGTACATTATCATATACTTGATAAATTTAGTTCATAATTATCACTTTTATTTGTTTGAATTTAAAAATACATTGAAACTTTTAAAATAACACTATTCAGGGATCGCTCCTCATATTTAAGATCATGAAGGCCTAAAATATGAAACAAAAAATAATATTAGAACCTGGGAAAAGGCACAAATATCAAATAGAAACCAAAAGAACAACAAATTAACAATAGAAATCCGAGCAATCGGAACTTTAAATTTGGAAGAGAATTTCAATTTTATGACTTTATTAGAGCAACAAATCAGTAGAACGATTTAGTTGAAGAGGTAAAGGAGGCGTCCTTACTTCTCACACAATAAAAACAGAAGTTATATTTCTAAATAGAAGCAAACAGAGGAGCTATTCGAAGGAGGGTGGTGTGCACCTGGCACCCACCACGCCATCCCTTTCTCTCTCTCTCTCTCTCTCTCCCGCCTCAATCCCTCCTCCTTTTGATTACTTCAATACCTCTCCGCCTTTTTTCCAACACCATCGGATTTAGATATAGATAGATTCAATCTTACCTCAGTCTTATTCTCAATCTCAGCTTCGTTTTAGCTTTGCTCCCCCCTTCCGATTCCGATTCCCACTCAAAGTTTGATCATTAGTAGAAACAATGAAGTACCACAACGGGTTATCGGGTTACAAAGACACGATCACCGACCCATGTCCGCTCCGACGCCGTCTCATGCTGTACCTTCTTCTTCCCCTTTTATCTCTCTATTTCTTCTACACCTTAAACCTCGTTCTCTCCTCCGCCAATTATCCCCCTTCTGAACGTTGCCAAACCACCACCACAGCCACTACCACCACTATCAGCTCCGCTGTTGCCACCACCACCAATCGCCTCTCCTTCAATGAGTCGAAAATCGCCAAAACAAAATTCGCTGAGACAGGGCTCCAGCACATAGTCTTCGGCATTGCTGCCTCGGCGCGTCTCTGGGATAAGAGGAAAGAGTATATCAAGGTGTGGTGGCAGCCAAACCAGATGCGGGGTTTTGTCTGGCTAGATAAACCCGTTAGTGAGTTCAATTCCACTGTCTCAACTCACCGGCTTGGCCTACCAATGCTGAGGCTCTCCACCAATACATCAAGATTCCCTTACACTCACCGGCAGGGCCACCGGTCAGCGATCCGCCTCTCCCGAATTGTCTCTGAGACGTACCGCCTCTCTCTTCCCAATGTGCGGTGGTTCATTATGGGCGATGAGGACACTGTTTTCGTTCCTGACAACCTCGTCAAAACCCTTGCCAAGTTTGATCACCGTCAGATGTACTACATCGGGTCGAACTCTGAGAGCCATTTGCAAAACATCTATTTCTCGTACAACATGGCGTATGGCGGTGGTGGCTTTGCAATCAGCCGACCCCTAGCTCAGGCAATTGCTGCAATGCAAGACGGGTGCCTCACTAGATACCCCAATCTGTATGGAAGTGATGATCGGATTCAGGCATGCATGGCTGAGCTTGGAGTGCCGCTAACCCGGCACTCGGGATTCCACCAATACGACGTGTACGGTGACTTACTGGGGCTTCTTTTGGCGCATCCTGTGGCCCCATTGATATCACTCCACCATCTTGATGTCGTGCAGCCGATTTTCCCAAATGCTTCCACTCGGGCCATTGCTCTGAGGAAACTATTTGCCGGGCCAGTGAGACTGGACTCTGCTGGTGTAATGCAGCAGTCAATTTGCTATGAGAAGGTTCATCGGTGGACAGTGTCTGTATCATGGGGTTTTGCGGTGCAGGTGGTGAAAGGGATCATGTCGCCGAGAGAAATGGAGATGCCGACACGCACATTCTTGAACTGGTACCGACGGGCTGATTACACCGCATATGCTTTCAACACACGGCCGGTGGCGCGAAACCCGTGTCAGAAGCCCTACGTGTATTACATGTCTGACACAAGGTATGATAAAACAAAGCGTACCATCGTGACCCGGTACGATCTCAACCATACCGATCGGCCGACATGCCGGTGGAGGATGGCTGACCCGGCTCAGATACTGGACCACATTGTTGTGTACAAGAAACCAGATCCTGGATTATGGGACCGGGTAATTAACCTTAATTTATCTGTTAATTCTATAACTGTCTGACTATGACAACATTTGCACTTTTAAATTAATAAATTTGGTGTTTCTGGAGAAGTCACCGTCACCTATCTAGGTTTTATGGAGTTTATTTAATGCTTAGTTTAACATGAAATTGCAGTCGCCTAGAAGGAATTGCTGTCGGGTGGTGAGCACACCGGGCGGTGACCGAAGCAGCATGAGCATTGATGTAGGTGTATGTAGGGAAGGCGAGTTCAGTCAGATTTAGTCTCTACGCTAGTACTTTTTCATTTTGCCTTTTTCTTTCTTTTAGATAAAAAAAATTAGCATTTAGCATTTAGAAATTATTTTGGTGGGGTTTCACTAGAAATGCGCATAAAATATGGGGGCTCCTTTCTAAAAGATTCTGAGTACAAAAGTTTAGTAACATGGACCTGTGTCTAAACTGTGGTATATAAGATGAAGTGACAAAAGCGAAAGTTGACGATTATAAGGTGTTTGTGGGGTTTTATTGAATTTTGCTGTTAGGCATGTGATTACCTGAAAGGGATTGATGGTTTGGTTGAGTCACGAGACAAAGGAGGAGAGATGTGAATTGGGATTTTTGTCACACGCATCATGCATCGAAATGGGCCACAGTATTTAGAGTTCGGCTGATCGGTTTTCGTTTTTAGTGTATAAGACATTAAGACGTGACTACTCTATTGTACTGCTCTCTGGCTCTCTGCCATGGTCCATGGATATAGAGGCATTTATGACCCTTATAAAGTGGTCAGAGGTCGCTGCGTGTTGTTCAAACAGAAATCAGAACAGTACAACTGGTTTTTAGCGATAAGTGTTGCATTGCTTCCTGTCAAAAAAAGAAAAGAAATTTGAATAGCTTGGAGTTTGAGGTAATGGAAAAGGAAATATGGGTGGGGGTAGCGTGTCAGCGATTGGAATGGACTGCGATGGGCTAAGAGGATCCACTCGCAAAGCAATAAATTCGTATATTCTGTTCTTAGTTATTTTCTCTTTTTTTTCTTGTTATTTTTTTGCTTTTATTAGGCTACTAGGACAAGTTTCTGGTATTCTCTGCTGAAGTGCTGATGTACTCGTTTCGGTTAAATAAATGTACATGCACATTGGTATTCTCTGTTTGGTGTTATATTTGTCGGATTTCTTTTTTTATACTTCACCATTTTTGTTGCTTCCGACTTCCCTCGTGTACGCAGGCGCGGAGCTATTCAAGGCAAATTGTGACAAGTGTTATTTAGTGTATTTTTAATTATTTTTTTAGTAAAAAATAAATTTTTAGCGATATTTAGTGAGTTTTAATGTGTTTGTGTTCGAATTTTTTCTCAATCTCAGTGCTTGATCTTAATTGTATTCGGACTAAAATAACTTTTGTTGGATCAGATTTGGTAATACGAAGATATCATGGTCTACCTCGTTTAATCATTAGGGTAATTCTAGTGTATATTCAATATTGGGCTGTCAACTATGTTAAACTCATATCGTAGAAAAATCGTTTGATAATCGAGTTTCTCAACTCTTCCATGGTATTAATGTCATATGAATATAGATAAAATTAATTTTTTGTTAATTAAATGAGCAAGAATACAGGTAAATGTTATTTCGTTTACGCTATTCCATAATATAAAAATTAACGTTATTTTATAGTGTAAATTATAAAAAAAATTTGATAAAATATTAGATAAGAGATGAAATATTTGTTTTTAATTTTGATTGTTTTGATAAAATAATTTGAGTTAAAACAATTATATATTTATATTTATATTTTTATGTGTAGACGTATTTGTATTAAATAAATTGGGGCATTTGACTTTTTGCCACTACAAAACTTTAAAATTGTTAAAATGTCACTCGTTTGTTAGAACTTCAAAATAAGTTCTGATAATTTATTTATTAAAATTAGAAAAAATAGTAATTATACAAATATTATTCTTTTCGTCTGCTACTTGTTTGTTATCCTATAATTTTAACGGTAAGAATAAGGTACGAGTAAGTCAAATTTTACCGGATAAGAGCAGGATAAGGATAAGACCAATTCAAATGAATACGTGTACGAAAACGCCTTCACCCGACTTGTATTGTATTCATTGACAGTCCTGATTCGATATTCCATTTATTTTTTATTTATGTAGTACATAAATTCTTACAGTCCGAAATATAATTCAAATTAAAACATTTACAATATAGAAGTCAAATGTTAAATATTTAAAATATAATTCAAATAAAAAAAGTAAATGGCGTAGTCAGGTCTCATGAGTTCGAGCTTTCATTAAGCACAAATATGAAATTTTGTTAAGGGACATTTAGTCTAATTGATGATTGGAGTTTCGAAAACCTCTTATATAAAAATAATTTTAATTTTAATTATTTATTCAAAAATATTTTTTCGGATTAAATTAAAGTTATTTTTGCTCTCTCAGAGTAATTGATGGTACTTTGTATTTCTTTTTTATTTTAACGATACTTCTCATTCTCTAATATATGTATTACAAAAAATTAAATATATCATAAAAATAATAATGTAAGCGCAAAATATTTGTATTATTGTCCAAACTCATACGGTATACAATTTTTTATTTATTTTTGTTTTCAATTTAGATACTTTGTTGTAATAATTGAGGAGAATAAAAGCATCAACTTACAAGTTATTGTAAATTTAGTTTTAAATTTCAGTCTCCTTTTGAACATAATAGATAAATTAATCATCGGTAAAGATATGTACTCCAATATTGGAGAGTTACTGTGTCGTCTAACTAAGAAGGGTACCTTATAAATACCGAAAATATTACCTCACACATCGAAACTAAATTAATTTTTAACGTATTTTATTTGTTTTATATTAAATATAAATAATGAAAAATGAAAATGAAAATGAAATAATTGTCAATTTAAAGTTATTATCATGTTTCTTTTAAGAATAAAATCGTCCAACTGAAAAAAAAATTCGATGTACTAAGAAATACTTTTATGTCAATAACACCATTCAATTAAGAGCATCTCAAACCGTAATTGCTTATGGATTGATTATGCTGATGTTTCAATTATTTTTGTAATTTCTGAATTGTATGATTATTGCTTATTTAGCCATTTGCGAAAAATAATTTGCTGGTTGTAATGACGTAGGAATGGATTGCTTAATTTTTTAAAATTTATAATTATTATTTAGTAATTAATTTCAATTGCTTGTTTAAAAATACTACCAATGCATAGTGAATAGATGAACGTAAAATGCTCAAATCAACGATATGTTTTTCAATAATATGATTCACTGTCCAAATTATCTGCAGAAAAAAAATACGCTTTAAACAAGAGAAAAAATTTATAAAAAATTTGATCACAGTAAATCTCACATAATCTGAGTACAATTTAATATTTTTTCGAAATACCAAATAAGTACGAAGTTGTGTTGCACGAGTACAGGTACGAGTATCGATACGATACGAGTGCGGCGATACGGCAGTGTCAAAAATCTTTAAATAGAGATGGGGCTATATATATTAAATTTTAATTAGAAATAATTTAAAATATTAGAATCTAATAAATAAATTAATAAAAAAATAATATTGTGGTTTGTCTTAGGTTCGAATCTACTACATGTTTCGTGTTTTATTTATTTAGAAATAATAAAAATTATCAGCGGTTTTACAAGACTTGATCGTCACATAGACTTTCGAAACGTATCGAAACGTATCGGAGATCGAATTTGTCAGTCAAAGTAAATGAAAAAATCGCATACACCAATTTCGATACGCCCCATCACGAATACACTACATGACTTATCGAATACGTATCTAAAAAAATATTCGATTATCCGAGTATCAGATATATATTAGATACATTGAGGCAAATTAATTATTCGAGTAGCATAGGTACGAAGGCACGAAGGAAACGAACGCGGACATGTCACTTGAAAGTTGAAAGTATGTGCAAAGGCCAAGGGAAAAGCATGATCACTTAATGAGATAATAATAATAATAATCTGTTAAGGAAGCTAATGCAACAATGATACCATATTTATACTAAAAATCAATATCATTTAATAAGTATAATAATTGAAATGCATAATAAATGAAATAGTATATATACAAATCTATTAACATACACAAAAATTGAAAAAAAACTTCAAATATCACTAAATTGAACATGCAAATATAATAATTGAACATATGGATAATAAATCTCTTACACGCATAAAAACTCAAAAAAACTTTCTTTTAACTGATATAATGATATGTTTGGTTTTGTTATCAAGCATCTACTGACATGCATGATAACTGAAGTATTATGCATAACAAATCTCTTAATATGCATTTAAAGAATCTGTTAGATCATACTAAAAATATGTTTTCATGATTTGTTGTAATTATTATGCATGCTAACTGATTTATTAATTTATTTTATTTTGTGTTATGCATGTTGCACTTATTATGTATGTTAAATAATATCGAACTTGACATCAAATACGATATGCGTGGAATATTTTTTATTTGTTAACTAAAAACTAGATAGGTTAATTTTTTTTATCTCTGTTTCTAAAGTATGCTAAAAAATATAAAAACTTGCATGAGTTCATTTCTCGACAAAATAAATAATACCTCAATTAGAAAATTAAAATTTGAAATATAAAAGAATAAGACATAAATTGTGACATAAAAAGATGTTGTTATTAGAATAATTTATTTATTTGATTTTCATATAGTGTTTGTTCCGAATTTTTTAAATTAAGAAAAAATAATGTTTAATCAAATAAGTAGGTCAATGGGAGAGAGAAGTTTGAAGATGGCACAATTGATCTCAAAAAATATTTAAATCAAAACGAGCTTTTTAATGAAAATGATATTTTATTTGGACAGTAATGACACATCGGAATGCAGTTGAGGAATGGTGGGTTCTCCTTATTTAAATATCATAATAATTATTCTCAAATTTTCATCAAATTGTCTACTTATTTAATTCAAAAATTAATTTTCCTAACTAAAAAAGTCGTGTGTTTGCTCGTTTAGAAATTATACAACAATTTACATTAGTAATGGGTGCTTAATATTTAGCATTATATGTGTGTTTAAAAGAACTTATTTTTAATTTATTTTAATTTAACATATTATTCTAGAATAACAAATTTATGATGTTGTCAATCTATTTTTGACTTGAGCTAGAACTTGATGCTTTGTCCCGTAGTTTAACATCAGGACTGAGTTTTAAGTTTTCTGCGATTAAAAGATGAAAAATGTTATAAAAAGGGATAATTCACTTTTTTCCCTTCTCAAATTTGTGCAAAAACTCAAGTTTTTTCAAACTTTTGTTGTATCAATTTGTTCCTTAAATAAAAAAATAACAAAAGTAGTTCTTGAATTTTAAAAAATAAACCAAATTAGTCCCCAACTTTCATTTACAAATGAAACATTCAAAGATCAAATTAGTGTAATGGAAGTAACATTGTTGGTGTCAATAACATCATCCTAACTTAAAACCATGAACATTGGCATTTTTCATAAGACAAAACCTAAATGCTAAAATTACGGTTGAAGTTCCACCTTCATGTTTTTAGCAAAATTTCAAAATCAAGACAGAGATCGAATCGACATATACTGTGTTCATCACCTGAAATATTCAAAAAGAGAGGAATAGAAGAAGTTTTTCAAGAGGTGAGGTCCCTATTAACCGGTGAAATTTTTGGAATTATTAATTCATAAAGATAAAGAAAATTGAAGAATGAGAGTAAGGTTATATTGGAGGTGTTTTCTTTTTGTCTTTTTTTTCTTCTTATTTTCCTCTTTTTATCTTTCAACTATTTTTTTAGTTAAAAAAGCAAGTTGTGTTTTTTTTGCCTACTGAAAAAATTTCTCTGAATTTAAAACTTTATTCTTTTTTTTCTTTACCTTCAAAAACAGTAATAATCTTACGCATTGATTTTGTCTAATTATTACGTTACAACTCATATATACCTTTTCCATCACCGTTACGGACGACTGTGATTTGATTCAGAAAACAGTTACTTTGACCGTAAAATGCGTTTTAAATGGTTCAGATCGAAACAAACAGAGAAGAAATTATACTAGCAGCAAATTTAATTCCAAGTTTTATGATCTTGGAAGAGAATCTGCTCCTTTTCAAATTCTGTTCTTTTGTTTTTGTTTTTTATTTTCTAATTCGGTTTGTTTGATACAAAATATACGGACCGGATATTGTAAATAATTTGTATTATATAATTAATGTCAATCATTCGATGAATTTTATTTGATTCGGTTCCAAAATAACAGAGTTTTGAAAAACATCCAACATTTTCTGGCAAGTATTTATAGTTTTATACCAACCAAACTGCAAAGGAAGTACGGCAGTAATAAAGTATGTTCCTGTTCTTCTGTTGCAGATTTTGTGTATCTATATATGTGTTGAAAATTGAAATGCTGGCACGCACAATTCCAGCATATCGCATCTATAGTTTTCGCTAATACGAGTGTAAATAACAATAATGTTACGAGCATGGCTAAAATAATATGCATAGTACACCACATAACGTACTATGCGCTCATTTGTATTTAATTTGGTCATTAAATTGATATTTAAGTTGCTCAATAAATTCTTCATATCAAAATCTTGTAGGAAATAAAATTTCGTGATTTTTAGAGCTTTCTTGCTATTTTTTAAATATTTTTTAAAAACAGCCCAAAAATGACACTTTTGTAGTATTAAATCTGGACTGTTTTTAAAAAATAACTAAAAAGCTCTAAAAATCACGAAATTTGATTTCCTACAATATTTTCATATGAAGAATTTATTGAGCAACTTAAATCTTAATTTAATGACCTATATCTATATGCATAGTACAAAATGGGATGTACTATGCATATTATTTTAGCCATGCTCTAATGTTACACACAAATATCAGTATCAGTATACTGCATTTTATTTTACAGAATGACGTATTTTGGCTTTCGTTTTCCTATTTTATTTTACTTGTGTAAGCCTATCACTAGAGAGAACCGGAGAAGAGTTGATTACCACTCTAAAGAAATCAGAATTACATTACGACTCTGATTCTAAAATTTTAATAGTCATGATTTTAATTTTTTGTATTCACGTTTACATTGTTTTCTAGATTCATGTATTTAGAAACTGAGGTCACTCGAGTCGACGAAACAAAATTTTTATCAAGTAATTTGAAATATGTGTTCACGTTTGGATGCAGCGTCTGAAAGTGTGTCCGGACGCCACGTTTACAATGTTGTCTGAACGCAACGTTCAAACGTGAACGTCAGTCCGAAATTTTATACTAATACTTAATGATTTTTGTCGTTTGATTTTGCATCATGTACGCATGTTTTTAATCTGAATCTGAACAAAAAAATAGAATCATGGTCGTCGAATGTTTTAAACCAGATAATGAATTTGATCCTTTTACAGGGGCAGACCAAAAAAATTCTTAAGAATGTCGGTGCAGAATACGAAGATATTTGGAGAAATATATTATTATTTATTGAGTGGCGACAATCTTTTGAGTCAATAAAAGGTACACATGTCATTCCCTGTCTTTGTTGACTCAATTTACTCTGTTTTAATGGGTTATGGGTTACAATGTTACATATCCTCTTTTATGTTGTTCCATGTGGTGGTCCATATTCTCTGGTCTCTGCAACAAGTGTGTTGTAGCTTGTAAGAAGACAGTCAGGTCTTGAGGAGCCTTTGATTGAAGTTTGAACGTCTCTGATGAACTGACAAAAGAGGATAGATAATTTGATGCCTTTTTATTCACGAAGACTGCTGCACGCCTGCACTAAGTGGAAATGTTTAGGAATTCTAAATTGAAATTAGCCCTTGTAAGTTGTAACTAACCCTTTTGAACTAACATTGACAATTTGTGCAACTGTCTCTGAGAGTGCACTTGAGCACACTGTTGACTATAGGATATGCCATATGCCATAAGCCTCTGGCCCGGCTTCTGTAAAGTCTCTGTCAGATCCGGTCCTGATTCGGTCTTTAATAAGATTTTGAAAGGGTCGGGGCTTAGAAGGGCCGAATTCGTTTCAAAAATATAGGCCCCTATTGACCCCGCCCTTTCAAGCCCCGACCCCTCTGGCCCTGATCCGGCCCTCTGCAACCCTTACCCACTCCAGCCCCTCAGACCGTTATCAACCCTTTCACAATTAAAAAAAATAAAAAAATGAGACCAAAGCCCTTATTACCCGGCCCTGATCCGGCCCTTATCTGGCCCTCTGCAGCCCCAGGGGCCTGATAAGGGTCGGGCCTTAGAGGGGCCGGACCTATTTTCTTAGAACAAAGCCCTTATTACTCGGCCTCTATTAAGCCCTCTTTAGGCCCGGCCCGGCCCTTTAGACTTTCACTAGTTGACTATGCGTGCATTTGAAGGAAAATTTTCACAGAGAGCCAAGCAGCAAACATTTTCAACAAATAGAGCCAGAGGCACCCTAAAAATTGCACAGAGGACCAAGGACGCGATTAATAGTTGCGCCCCTAAGGAGATTCTTTTTTTTTTCCTGAAATCAAGGCATTCTGCAGGTGCTTTTGCAGTTGTGAGCTCTAGCACTTAGGGGCGCGACTATTAATCACGCCCCTAAGTGCTGCTGATAGTTTTTTTGTTAAGTTATTATTATTTATACCTTTTAATACAATAATTATTAATAAGTACTAATATATAATTTTTGAGTACTTGTTAATATATAAAAAAAGTAGTATATTCATACATTATTTATTATTAAGCAAATTAATAATAATTTCAATATACAATAAATTTTTAATATATGTATAGTTGTAATGTAATACTATTAATTTGTCTTGATAATTTTTTTGGATTAAGTTATTATTATTTATACCCTTTAATATAATAATTATTAGTTAGTACTAATATATAATTTTTTGGGTATTTGTTAATATATGTATATATATATATATATATATTTATACTATATTTATTATTAAGCAAATTAATAATAATTTCAACATAAAATAAATTTGTAATTTTAATATTTGTAATATAATACTATAAGAGAAATGCTATTATGCTTTGCAAAGCACGTGCTTTCAAATTGTGGACCATTGGATCACGCTTTGTGATTCGTGCGCACATGATGATTGAAGATCCAATGGTCCACAATTTCAAAGCACGTGCTTTGCAAAGCATAATAACATTTCTCAATACTATAAATATTATTATATACTTATTATTATTATTATTTAAAATTAATATCATTTCAAAATTGAATAATATATGTGTTACTTCAAAGTACTTTCTTAAGTTAGAAAGATTACAACCTACTAAGAAGATGCATTTTTCACCATTTTTTCTGAATTAACGTAGGAGAGCAATTATTAGTTGTGCCCCTAAGAAGATGCCTTTTTTGCAGATAAGTCTGAATTTTGCACGATTTTTTTCAGATGAGGGGTCCACCTGTCCCCTACAACTTAGGGGCGCAATTATTAGTTGCACCCCTAAATGAACAAAATATATACAGCAGCACCCTTTCTTTTCTTCTCTCTTCAACCATTATCTCAATCTTATCTCTTCTTCCCCCAACAGCCCCATTTCTCTCCACAAACCCTAAATCAAATTTTCACACTTCTCCTCCCAAAATCTTACATATAAAATGTTTATTATTAGTTTCTACACTGTAGGATCCATCTAGAACGGTCCTCATGGTGTGCATTACTCAAAAAAAGCTACCGATACTTTTACGGTGAATGATGACATAACACTCGGTGAACTGGAGACGGAACTGTACCGATGGATGGGGATTTCAAGTTCAACACATGCTTTAGAGATATCAGGGAGGTTCAATGCTGGATTACAGCTAACTCCTCCGGTAATGTTCTATACTGAGTTACAACTATCGAGTAATGATACTTGGAGACTTATGGTGAACCATTTGGTTCATCCTGGTACTGTTGCAATGATTGAGTTGTACGTTGAGCCAAAAGTTCTTCGATATACAACAAATCAAGGTTTTTCGAGTGACAGCCGAGGTCATGAGACCCTAAACCATGGTTGTGCAAGCGGTAGTCGAGCTACGGAAACCCTAAACCATGATTGTGCAAGTGGTAGTCGTGCTTACGAAACCCCAAATGAGTATATTGAGCCAATAGCTTGTAGAATGCCAGATGCATATCTTCGTACAATTGTTATGAATCGAATGCAACCTCAAATCGAAATCAATCGATTCCAGAGGAAGAAGAGGATTATGAGGATTTCGAATTTAATGTTGGGTTTGATGAAATTAACCCGACGGAACGGGTTGAGATAATAGTAAACCAAGATGCAAGCCCAATTGGAAATACGTGTGGTAATGATGCTTTCATGAATGTGGATTTTACACCTTTCGAAGATCCTAATTACAATTATGAAGAAGAGACTTCTCTGACCATGACAACATGGCCATTACGAGATCGAACCGATTCTCATTCAATAGCTTCGTGGAATAATATTAATGCAATCGTCGATATAATTGGTGATGGCAATTACTTTGACGACGAAGGGTATGTCACAAAAGATGGTTTGGCAGTGGGACAATATTTTCGGTCAAAGGATCATGTAAAATGGGTTGTGCATGATTTTCACATCAAATCGAACCGCACGTTTAAGAAGATAAAGTCCAATAAAAGCGTGTATATAATCGAGTGCATCGACCAAAATTGCAATTGGAGGTTGTATGCATCAAGAAGGCTAAGTGATGATGCTTTTCATTATTAATACAAAGCAATGTCCTCATGAATGTGTTATGTCGGGAGATAGGTTGAAGCATCCGCATTTAACGTCTCCATTCATGGCTTCCATAATCAGAGAAAGTGTTAAGGAAAATGTAAGGTTTACTATAAAAGACATCAAGATTGCCATTGAGCAGAGATATAATTTCAAGGCTCCTTATCTTAAGTGTTGGCGTGCAAAAGAGATCGCAATCGTGCAATTGTTCGGAGGTTGGAGGCAAGCTTATGATTTAATCGTGCCCTTACTTAATGCCATACAAAGAACAAACTCGAGTACAGTGATTGAGTGGTTTACCGCCCCATAATGATCCAAATGAAAGATTATTTCAAGTAGTGTGTTGGGCATATGGTCCGGCAATACAGGCCTTCAGGCACTGCAAACCTGTTATAGGAATTGACGGTACACATTTGTCTGGGCGGTATAAGGGAAAGATGTTAGTTGCATGTGGCTTCGACGCAGAAGATCAGTTGGAGCCCCTTGTATTCGCGTTGGTTGATACCGAGAACAACAAATATTGGGAGGATTTCATGAAATTTGTTCTTAGGGAAGTAGTTGGATCACGAGTTGTGACAGTACTCTCTGATCGTCACAAGAGTATCTTGCGGGTTTTTAGTGAGCCAGACCTGAGTTGGAGCACCCAAGATGGACATGCCTTTCATCGATATTGTTCAAGGCACTACTTTTATTGATATATTAACAAATACTCAAAAATTATATATTAGTACTAACTAATAATTATTATATTAAAAGGTATAAATAATAATAACTTAACAAAAAAATTATCAGCAACACTTAGGGGCATGATTAATAGTCGCGCCCCTAAGTGCTAGGTCCCACAACTGCAAAAGCACCTGCAGAATGCCTTGATTTCAGGAAAAAAAGAGAATCTCCTAAGGGGCGCGACTATTAATCGCTCCCTTGGTCCTCTGTGCAATTTTTAGGGTGCCTCTGGCCCTATCTGTTGAAAATGTTTGCTGCATGGCCCTCTGTGAAAATTTTCCGCGTTTGAATACATGATGAATCTGATGCGTTTGGATCCCACGAAATAGCTCACTATTTCGAAATAGCTCACTATTTCGAAATAGCTCATTATTTTCAATTTCAAGTAATTCAAATACAAAATAGCAAATTTGAAATAGTACCCAAAAGTTCCTAATCTGCTAATCTAACATTTTGTTGAATTAGCGGAAATAGCATGTTCAGAATAACAAAAAGTGAAAGCAAATCATTATTGTATTTATTTCTTTCATCACTATTCTAAATGTATGATCCAAACATAATTTTCACTATTCTGAATAAAAAAAATTATCACTATTTCCACAAGTCTGAAATAGCAAAAATTGTGCACTATTTCTAATTGCTAATTCGAAAAATACTATTTTTGCACTAATTCTTGCATAATCCAAACACACCCTGATAAATAGCTATTTTTGTGAATAGCACCACTAACCAAATTGAAATGCAATCCAAACATAAAATTGCTATTTGTGAATAACATGAATAGCAGCTAATTCATTAACCCTACCAAAATGTTGAGTTAGCATGAATAGCAACTTTTTGGAGAGAGAAGAGAGAGAGAAACTATTAAAATATATATGAACTTCGTACTTTTTATTCCCTTGCTGCTATTTAATCACTATTTTTTATTCTTTATTATCATTTTGATATTATCATTATGGTACCATTATATTATTATATTATATTATTTATCATTATTATTGTTATTATTATTATTATAATATGATCTATCAAATAAATAAAAATAATTTAATACTTTATTCATTTCTTCCATCACTATTTCAAATTGAAAATCCAAAACAACAAAAACAACAACAACAACAACAACAATAATAATAATAATAATAATAATAATAATAATAATAATATTATTATTATTATTATCATTAGTATTATATTAATAATATATTATAATAACGCATATTATTTGTGTTATATCATATTATATTATGTTATTTATTGTTTTTATTATTATTATTATATTTACTTTATTATTTTTATAATACTATCATTTGGGTTATATTATTATTATTTTACTATATTGCTTACCCTATTATTTTTGTATATTGTCATTTGTGTTATTATTATATCATTATCATTTTATTATTATTGTATTAGTATTATATTATAAGATGATATAATATTTCATTATTTTATAATTATTATTCATTAAAAACTAAAATAATTCATTATTTTACTAATTTTCACTATCACCACTTCAAATATGCAATTCAAACAACATTTTCACTAACCTAGATTAATACTATTTTGCACTAACCTAAATAGCAAAAAGTGATAACTATTTTGATCACTAATCTAAATAGCACTGTATTTGCACTAATCAGTCCACCTGATGGATGTGCTGAAGATCCAGATCTTCTATACTGGATGGATGTGGTGCGTGGCGATGGTTTCATTGCCGAGTGACGAGTCCTGTGAGTGAGGATCTTGCATTTGCTTAACACCAGCCTTGGGCAAAAAGGAGGTGATTAGGTGAGGTCGCAGGCAACCGGCTCTAATATATTATAGATTATCATCTAATATTCTAATAATGTTTGAATCTAAATATAAATGATCAAAATATTCATGCATATTTATAATGTAATATTTAAATTATATATATTTACATATGAATCTACGGAAAATTGTAAAGTTCTACAAAATAAATGCTGGCAATTAACTATTCGTATTTCATATGACGTTTGTTTTTATTTTTATTTTTGTTTCATTCATTTTTTAATGAAAAATATTTCATACATCACGAAAAATGAAAAGAAATTTATTTATATATAATAATAGAAAATATTATGAAATAATAAATTGTATTACTTAATTTTGATATTAAATATTGTAAAGTATTATGATTTACAAAATTAATTGAAAATACTAAATTTATCTAGAGCATTATGACATCATGTATTTTGAACATTTAATTAAATAACACTGAATAAGCTGAATTTTTAAAACTTGAAAAATTGTTACGTTTACAAAATTTTATTTACTACCTATGATTTAAAAAAAATCATGAATTTTATACAAAACTAAAATTCAATAAACATAAATAATTTAAACATTACACTATAAATATATGCATGAGACATTTTGATCATTTTATACTTAAATTTGAGTATTAAATGATAAAAATTGCTGTCACTGATCTCAAAGTTCAGGGGATTAGGAGAGTTTTTGTCCAAATTAGAAGTTCGGAATTCAAATTGTCACAAATAAAAAAGTTCTGTTACATTATCCCCAACAAATATTTCAGTAAAACATAGATGTCATAGAACAGTCTAAGTAAAACTATTTTAATATATTTCAGTATCAAAAGCACCTTCCTCATGTTACATGTCTGTAGTAGAGCTTGTAAGCATCTAAACCTATTAAAGTTTGGTGGTTGGTGAATACCAAGAACCCATAAATCAACGCGATTGACATAATTAAACCGAACAGACATTGTTCTAGAAAATACACTTTACGAGATTCTGATCAAGTTCTTTTAAATTTTAATGTACCATGGAAAATCTCGTTGAGTGGTGCTGAAGATCCCTATGGTCTTAAACAATGAAAATCCGAATCGCCTTTTAGGCTTCACAAAATTTATTTGGCATAGTTTGAATTACAAGTCATTATCACTAGAACCTTAAACAAACATAAATGGATGCATCAGTACCTTGATATTTAAGAACCTTCTGGTACCAACTTCTAATAGAAACTATGCTTAAAAGTTGGTACTGAAAACCCGGAATGAGCCACCTGAAATACGAATTGGGGTTTCTGTTTTATGGGATTGGATAACGACAGTGGGGAATCTGTGACTTTGAACTCGTACTAAAAAGAGTTGTAGATCATGTGATTGAAGCTCCAGATCTTGATGGTTTTATTTGGAGCTCAGATTGAAACACCATCAATATAATTTTATTCCAAACAAGGGCAGACAATAAAGTCTAGCAATACATGCTAATGCTTTGGTGGAAAGATTTAAACTTATAGCATTCCTATTTCCTAAGATCCAGTATATAAAATTACATCATTAATTTATTTTCCATGCAGGAAAATCCGGCCCATAAAACTAACGATTAGCCTTTTTCAAAAAATTAGCTCCAGAACAACTTTTTCTTTGAAATAAAAAAGAACAATTACAAGTGAACCCTGCTATATTTTATTGTTACCAATACAGAAAAGAAATTGTGAACAAAGATAATCTTCATTCTCGTTTTCATTTCATAATCCCAACAAACAGCCAGCTTCAAAGGAAATTAATACCAACAAAAATTTGCTTTCATGCTAACTATCAGTAAAAAGCTGAAAGCAGAAGCAAGATTAAAAAGGGCACACTGAACAATACTGCTAAACCATGAGGAAAGTCTGCTAAAAGATCTGAAAACCTTTTTTACAATGTTAACCATACTGAGGAGTGCTTCCAAGCTCAGCACCATTCTGTCTAATGATCTTGGCAGCTTGAATCAGAATATCTTGTTCTGCAGCATATAACTCGTCTTTTCTCTACAACAATTGTTCAAATTAATTGAAACAAAATACTTAGTAAAATTGTGACACATCCATTTTATCTTTATATGAATAATAATACATCAATATTTGTTTGAGTTTAAAAATAGCAAAAAGAGTATCTAAAATTCAAATTTTCACCAAGGTTGATCAAAACTAGAATTTTTTTTTAAGCTTCGCTCCAAATTGAAAATACAACTTGTATTTAAACAATATACATCATAGGATTTTATATAGATTATATACATATAAGAGTAGGGTTACGGTACTTGGCCAAGCACAACAACTTCCGTGTTTGGACGTCAAACTTTACAAATACACGACTAAAATTTTGATTTATCATACTCAATAATTTCTTTATATCAAAATCTCCTCGGATACAAAACTTTTTCTATTTTTTAGTTTTTTAAGTATGTATTTCGAATTTTTTAAGATGACCTCAAAATAGTAATAAAATAATCAATGTTTATGCATAAAACTATGACACTCTAAAAAAATTCGAAACACATACTTAAAAAACTCGAAAAATAGAACCTTTTTGTATCGGATAAGATTTTGATATAAAGAAATTATTAACATGATAAATCGAAAATTTAACCGTCCATTTGTGAAATTTGACGCTCAAGTACGAAAGGCATTGTGCTTGACCAAACACCATAGCCTTACTCTACATATAATATGGAAATAAACATAATATAATTTTATATTATTATATTTGTACATGGTATGAAAATTTATAATATTGTAACTTTATATGATTTTAAATAAATTGCAGATCAATAAATAAAATGTCAAAAATAACTCTCTACACACTATATATAAAATAACTTGCCACATTGAATCTCTACAAAACAACCAAGATCAATAATTAATGTGTCAAAAAATAACTCTCTACACACTATGTATAGAATAACTTGCCATATTAAATCTCTACAAAACAACCAAAAGGTCAAGATTTAAAAGACATTTAAATCAAAGGTTGACAGTTGTCGTGTCCAACAAATTTTGATATTCGTTTAGATATAATAATTTGAACATATGTAACATGCCCTTAAGAACCCTGTCATGCCATCAACTTGACAACCTCAACAACTATGCATATATTGTTGGAATATGGATAACTTATCAATCAAGTTTTTTTGCAAGAATAATGTTGTTTAATAATTCATCAAAACCCTCAAAACTTGACCATGACTAACTTCATTTTGTTTAATACAGAAGATCTTTATTGGTATATTTTAAAATTAGCACGTATATGCTAATTATCAAGATTGCCAAGCAAAATCAATTCTCACTGAATCATAACACTTTAAAATAATATATGTATTCAAAATCCTAATATTGCAAATGAATTTCAAAATCTGCCAGGTTGGATCAGGTCTAGGTGTGATTTGGTGACCAGCAAGACTTATAGGTAAGGCAGGAATTGACATTTGCTTTGTACAAGGAAAACTAAGAAAAAAAAGAAATATAGAATTATAGACAAACCATGGATCTAAGGTTGCAACCAATTGTGAGTTCACCATAGGAGCATTCAAGCCGCGATAGATAACAGAAAGGAGCATCTTTTTCCAAGGAAACTTTTGGATTGGCTGCCAACATTTTCTTTATCTCTTCAGAAATTAGAGGTATCTTGTCTAGATCCTCCACTGTTATCGGTATCTTTGTAAGAGAGACACGCCACTGGGCCCGAGACCTGTTCACTATCGCCTGGCAAGGTTTGAAAAACAGAAATAAGGGCGTAAAATTCTGTTATATGTGGATTTACTATATAAGATACTTTACCTGACTGGAGAATAGGGAGTTTGGAACGACAACAGGGAATTTTTCTGGATTGATCAAAGATGTACTGGTAAGCCCAATATCAATTACTTGGCCCTCTATTGATCCAGCCTGCATACTCCATGGAGTAAGATGTTCATGAATTCCATTGAAATTTGAGAACATAAATATTTCTGTGGAGCCAAATAACTAACGATAGAGAAAGAGGTACCTTTATGTTATCACCAATTGAAAAAGGTTTTGAAAATTGCAAGGAAAATCCACTGAGCATGTTACCCAGTATATCTCTAGCAGCAAAAGCAGTTGCCACACCTTAAGCCAAAATAAGATACAAAATTAACAAGTTTTTTCATTGTGATATTCATTAAAATTCCCTAATTTGAAATTTTCTTATAAAAACTGTAAAATAAATTTTTTTGACCTATAAATGGTTTACCATCTCTAATTCCCAGTAAATTGTAGTTGAAATATTGGCTTAATATTAATTTACCATTTGTCCTCAGTCCATCATTAGTAAAAGGAATGATTTACCTCAAAAAGAATGCTGGTACCATTTTCTGAATTGGTAACAGTATCCAATATTAGTACACAAACCAATTTTGTTGTTCTTTTTTTAAAAATGCAATAAAAACTAATTTGTAATATAATTACTGGATGACCTTTTCAAAACTAATTTCATACTCAGTTGTGCTATATGTTAGCCACGCCCAGGTAAAAAACACATTCAGCTATAATTCTGTCGACTAAAAAAGAAATAAATTGACTGCCTGATGCTTGGTTTCGGAAAACAAGCCTGGGTATGCCCAAGCTATGATCTGCCCCTGGTAAGCTACAAATGATAATAGCGACACACTCGAACAAAGGAACAATTTGCCATTGTCTAAGGGTCTGTTCGTTTGCGGAGAAAACAGACCCGGAAAGGAACTTTAAGCGGAAAGAAACTTTCGTCTTGTTCATTTGGTACGAAAGGTAATCTTGTCGGAAACCTAATTTCCTGATTTCGCTGAAAAGCAATGGTTTCGTTTTCTG
>CAXKVX010000526.1:0-58371 GCA_964058865.1 Eleocharis quinqueflora
TGATTGGGATTATATTTTGAAAGCAAAATAATCATAGTTTTGAGTTTTCTTTTTTTATTTATGGCTGGGAGGTTCGCGGACCACAGCCAACATTTTCATTGAAACAAAAGGAAAATAATCACAGTTTTGAGTTGTCAAAAAGTTGAGACATCCATGAATCATATTTGTTATATCAGACTTTTGTTTATTTTCACACAAAAAAATGAAAATACAAATTATGATGAGTAAAATTGATTCTCGAATATCTCAGTACCAGAAATTGAAATGGAACTTGCAGCACAAAAGGGCCAAATTACTAAATTCCTAATGTCCGTTTATCTTGTATTTTATTCCAAAAGGAAATCTTCTGTGGGCTTATTCTTTATCTTGATTACAGGGAATATTAGGAAAGTTGCATGTTATGCTGCAACTAAGGATGTGACTGTAACTTTGTAAGTGCAGAAAATGAGGAATTCGCTGAGCATATTGGTGGTGGCTTTGCAATCCTCTTGAGAGTTGAGATGCATAGTGATATGAAATGAGGGCTGGGTTGGACTTGAAAGGGGTGGGGTCTACATAGGACCATATAGGGACCAGGTAATAGGAGCTATTTTTTGGGAGGAGAGGCCCAGCTCTTACCAGAACCTCAGGATTTAGGAAGGACCGGGTAAGAGCTAAAATTATTTTAAGTATCTTTTTCCGTTGAGGATTTTTTTTGTTTTTCTTTTTTTGGATCTTTACTTTGTAAGTGTCACATTGTTAAACAATATCAATGATTAATGATATGCGTGTATTAATAAAAAAAATTTGGACATATAGTGGTTCCCGAAACATTCAACATCTATTAAAACTAAATGTCTCTTTACGAAATGCATTTTTTTATGCTTACGGAGTATTGAATTCATGACCTCATTGAAGTCATCCTAGTTAGCTACCACTAGAGTACTATGCCATTTGCTCATGTATTAATAATTAATTACATTATTTCTCATGATTAATGGTTTAGAAAGGGCTGGTAAAAGACAGACCGGATAAGGACTTGAAAGGATCAGATATGTAAGGACATGCTTTCTTTTTAGAATGAGCCCTATCCTTATAAGGCTCGGCTCTTTCAGGCCCTTACCGAAGGCCGAATCGGGTCTGAGAGAGACTGGAGGCCAATATGCACTTAAGTATATCACCAGTTTGAGTACATTTCTATATGTATTTCAGATTTTATAATATCTGGTATTTACTTCTTTCAAGGCTAGATTTGTTTGACAGACTCGCCAATGAAAAAAGTTACACTCACATGTAAATATAATTATCTTTTTTTTAATAGTAGATAAAATTATCTAACACCGCTATTCATAAGTCTCTAACACCACTATTTTTAGCACTAAAACACATGTAAGGAAGGAAAAACGAGTTCAGAGAGATTACATACCAGGGAGTTTTCGCGAAACACGCCGATGGAGCAGTGGAAGCTGCTACTGGGCCCCGCCATACTAGACTTGAACTCCCCCAAACGCACTAGGCACTAGCAAGAGAGAGAGAGAGAGAGTTCCGATGCGAGCTCTTGTTAATTGGAGAAGAAAGCGAAAGTGAAGAGACGGTATTAGTTGGATTTAATTGATGAATCGGGTCGAGAACTGAAAAGGTTTGGTGAAAGTAGAAAACTCCGTTAATCATGGTTTACCGATTTAGAACTTGGAAAATCCTTTTTTTTCTGGAACCCGCATCCTCTGCACCCATTATTTTTGTGCGTTGTCTGCACCCGTTTTCTCTGATCCGTCCGATCAGATCCAACGGTCTGGGTGGACAGCCCCTCGAGAAATAATAAAAAATCGCTGCCACGATTTCTGCCCGTATCGAAGAATTACTTCCCGTGTCTCTCTCCTCTTCCATCGAATCGCCAGATATCGAGCGAAACCTAGGGTTTGCTTTCGTTCAAATCGCCATTTCTCCTCTTCCATCGAATCGCTATTCGCTAAACCCTATTACTGTGCCCTTTTTTTAAGCTCCTCGATACTTTAATGGCTTTGGCTGTAACATTATTCTTGTCCCTTTAGTGATTGGTAAATAGACTGATATTAGCTAGTATTGACATACTTGAATTCTGCATAGTACCAGTCAAATTCAGTATTGATTTATACCTTCAAGTTACATAAGATGGATGCATTGACTTAAATTTTCGTTTGAACACTTTACTGCATTGTAGCTTCTGTTGACCATTTTGATATATAACTACACAAACTGCAATAATTGTCTTGATAATATTAATTTTGTATAAACTTGTAATTAGAACTTAATCAATGGTTGGCTATGTACTTATTTCCTCCGCTATGTATTTATTTTGAAGGTTGGTGTTCGTCATTCAAGTGTTATGACAGATTTGGGTTGAGAGTTTTTGTATCCATTTTGTGATAGTAAATATATAAATATATAATATGCGTTGTCTGCTACATTATGATTACCAATTAAAAGTTTAAACGGATAACCATTGCCGATTTTGCATTCTGATGTTTCTATAAATCCTCAGAGAATCTCAGAGTTGGTACAATCTGTTGTTATTGTTTGAAATTGAAGTCATTTATGGTGATTATGTGAACTCATTTCTGTTCATACTATTATTAATGTTTTTTCATGTCTTAATTGGTCCTCATATTATGCTATTCTTAATTGGTCCTTGTGTCTTAAAAGAGCCAAGCGAACAACCATCATACTCCGTACATAGATAAAAGAACATCCATCAGACCATCATACAAAAATAAAGGAGTACAGTAATCAAAACTGCTAAAAATATTCTGATTATGATCCTCTGGGATAATTACAGATTTTTTGAGATATCAACACAAGAAATGATCAAATGAATCAACAACCAAACAATACATGTAAAAATAAATTGATCAAGATAAACCACATCCATAAATTTTTCCTCTCTTCCGACTGTTCCTTTTATCCTTTGCAATTCGCTTTTCATGTTTCCTAATTTTCTTCAGAAGCAGCATGAATTAAGAACTCATGCTGCCTTCTCAAAAAGTTGCCTCCGTAAGGTGCATATAAGCTCATCAGAAATGCCACTATTTCTTGCTAAGTAGGATTCAGCTTCATTATTATCTTTGAGATGTTCTCCATTTATCCAATAACTGCCGCTTCCATTTTCTTCTCTCATGATAATCCCATGTGCATTAGCAATCTCTCAGAATGCCTCATTTCTCTGGTATTTTGGTGCATGCAAATATACCTTCATATGTTTTGTTCCTTCTTGTTAGAACAATATAACACAATTATATACAGTATTTTTCTAATTTTGGAGGAAGGACCTTGTCATCAGTTTGTACTAGACCCGTTCTTCTCAATCGAACAGCTGCATAAATTTCAATGCATATCCACATCATCAAAATTAAAAAAATAATGACAAAATCTTTTCATTTTAACTCCAGGGAAGTTGCTTCATGCAATGTTTGTGCAATTTCAGAAACTACAGACTAAATTAGCTTAGTGTATCTCCTGTACTTACTGATGCCAGTACTGACAAACCAGCACTGACAAACCAGTACTGACCTGGACAAACATGTACTGACAAATCAGAATGTTTACCAGAAATTTGAAAATCATGCGATTTATCACCACTAACAGGCTTTTCCATAAATTTACAGAATCAAGCTACTCCAAAGGATGTTTTTTTCAATTGCTATTCAACATGACAAAGATAAATCCCCAAACACCAATCAGAACTAATTGAAGCTAAATAAAACAGATCCGAACAAAGAGATCTAAATTCTGGTAAATAGGAATACAAATCACTCACAGATTGAGAACACAACGCGTGACCTAGCGGCCTTTCGCCTCCATTTCTTAGAATCTAGGGTTTCACAACGGCAAATAGATGGAGATCGGCACAGAGACACAGGTTTCACAAATGGAATCTAGGGTTTCGATGCTCGCGAAGAATCTGGCGAACTCCCTCGAATTCATTCTAGCTCATCTCTCTCTATTTATTTTCTGAATAAATGGTGAATTGAGGCTCATAGTTGAGAGAGAGAAGACAGCTTCAGATTTATTCTAGGACACGGACATCTTTTTTTAATTTCTGGAGGCGCTGTAATTTGGGATCGTTTGATCTGATCGGACGGATCATATCAAACGGGTGCAGACAATGCACACAAAAAAATCGGTGCAGAGGATATGGTTTCTTTTTTCTGGGAGAAAGGCCTGGCCCACATAGATCCAGACAATAGGGCCATAAACCCATCTCGACTAAACTAGAGTCACAAGACCGGTTAACATATCCTTACTACTTTTCATTTCTTTTGATCACAACCGTTCAATTTTAAACTTTTAATTTATGTATATTTTGATCTGCCGCTCACGTAAAAAAAAAAAAAATTAATTGTCTCTCGCATCATTCCTATTTGAGGAATTTTATAAATTATCATTTCTTTCAAAAACATCAAACAAAATATGAATGTTGATATTGACATCATAAATATTTATATTAACACTACAACATGTAAGGCTTTTTATTGAAAGATATTTTTAGCCTGCATTTATTATTTCGTTTAAGGCATGTTTTTCTCATACATCAATTATTTTGTTCTTTTCTTAATTGTTCAATTTTAAAATAACAATAATTTTGTATGATTCATTGTTTAGATCATTATCATATCATTCCATATTCGATCCAAAATATTTTTTGTGCAATCCTACAACTATATCAGTTTCCAATATTTTTAAAATATAAATGCGTTGAGCATGCAAAATCAACTAAATCATAATGACCATTTTAACTGAAATATTTTTCTGCCCCCACATTCTTCCTCCTGATTATTACCTTTTTATATGGACCTTTTTTATATGACCATTTATTTTTATTTCTATTTCTTTCTGTAGAATACTATAATCATTTTTTTTGTAAAATACTAAAATCAAAACCCCTTTACTTGCTTAATAAATGTGAAATTTATTTTTAACATATGAAACAAAATATTTAGGTCCATATAAACAAAGTAGGCATCTAAAATTCTATATGAATACAAATACATGAATAATTGAGAAATGCATTTAATTCAGCTAATTAATAGAAAATACTATGTACAATATTACAAAGAGATATAAAACAACAAGATACAATTAATTGCTATCATATTTTATTTAATATTCTCAATATATAATAAAGTAGACACATGTACATACGATATAAGAATATTTGAACCAAAAGGAATACTAAAAATTAGAAATGTAGATATTAAAAATAAGAATTGATATTATATACTAAAGATGTAGTTGCAGTTTTATGAACTCTTATCAAATTAAATTTTAACTATATTAAATCATGAAGTTGCTATTATTTCCCATCGAGGGATTAAATTGAATCCAAAATAAATACTTATTATTTTATCATTGGAAATTATTGAATAATTAAATTTTCTTCATTATTTTATATGTTTCCCTTAGTAAATATTATTTTTCTTTACATAACATTCTCCCGTTGTCGTGCACGGGCACGCTTACTAGTAAAAGAAAAAAGGAGCTTCTTAGTGTTGGAAAACAAAAAAATGTTTCCTCGAAATTATAGCTGATACCACTGTCTATATCAATGGACGAATTCAGTGGCATGGACGAATTTAGTGGCATTTAATTTGCACATTGTTGTAGTTATTATGCACATTATTTTTATTGTTATGCATCTAATTGACTGAACGCTCGACTGAAAACACGTCTCGTGACACGATTTCTCTTTTTGATTTCCCTTGAGATGTTATCTCCAGTTTCTCCTATCGCTTCACCTCAATCCGAATAATAATAATACAGTTAACATGCATAATAATATGAATAGCATGCATAATAACACAATTAACATAAACCATAATACATTTAATAACACAATCTGAAATAAATAACACTCATTAACATGCATAATAATATGATTACCATTCATAATAACTTATTTGAATAACAATAAAGTTTACATGCATAACTAACGAAGAAAAGATCACAAAACAAATTAATTAACTTATTATGCACATTATTTAAACTATTATGCATGTTATTTGAACTGTTATGCATGTTACGAAAATAAGTGCGAATAAATATAAATAACTAGTATGGATGGTGGGTATTGATATGACGATACGACAATGTACATAATAACTACACTAATATGCAACTTGAATGCAAATAATTTGATTTATTGTTATCGATGATGATATCGTGATGGTATCGCTATATCAACTTCTTTTTGTGCTGTTTGATCAAGCATTTTGACACAAACTGATTAACCAAACACTAACAGAAAAAATTGTCTCGATTTTGAAAATTATGTAGAGAATGTCTAAATGCATTTGCGGCACAACATATCCGCCTAAATAAATATTGATGTACAAACTAGCACTAATACTTTGTTATGGAATATCTGACACTTTTTATATAACAACATATTGTTCGGTGGCTTTATGACCATAGCAAGATTTTAAATAGCGTATAACGGTTCATAACAGTGCGGAAGTCATTTAGCATTTAGCGGTATTGTTGTGATAAAGTGGTCGATAAACCACAACATCGCCATTTTCTACACATACATTATTTTAAAGCAAATTGTCAAGAATATCAAGAAATTATGCATCTCTCTTAAGTCTGAATAAAAATGCAACATATAAAAAAATACTGTTACATTTTTATGCAGTTGGAGCTCTTGCATGGTAATAACTGGGCCAGCTTTAAGAACCGACAGTTGCACCCTGTTGCTTTATCTTGTTGTTAACTATTTATTATTTTGTTGTTGTTGTTGTTATAATTCATGGCTAAGTTGTTATTTATTATTGAGTTAGCGGCACTTTTGTAGGTTAAGGTTGTTATCAGAGTTTAGGATTAGGTTGTTGTTAGAGTTTAGGGTTAGGTTGTTATTAGAATTTAGGGTTAGATTGTTGTTGCTCTAACATGATTTCTTCTCTTTAAAGAAATAATTAGGTACATCAAAACTTAATTTAGTTGATTAAAAATTGGGATTAAAAGAGCAACATCCTCACAAAAACAGAACTACCCGTTATAATGCCAACTTTGGCGTTATAACACTAGAGTGCAATCACCTGAAGAAAAAAAATGGCTAAATCTTGAACTGACCATGTCTGGCGTTATAACGCTAGAGTATAAAAATACAGATTCTGCCAAGTCCAGAAATGACCCAGAATAATCTATTATAACGCCAACCCTGACGTTATAAGTTATAACGCTAGACCAAAATTCAAATTGCAGTCCAGTTTGTCTTGACCTGATTAAGCATTATAATGCTTGAGTTTGTTCATCATATGGCGCTATAACCCTAAGTACAAGTTTCAGAAAATTCCAAATTCAACATCAAGAAATTTTGTCCTGATATGACTTGGCGTTATAACACCAAAATTGTTGGGTTACGAACAGTTCAAAACCCGTCAATTGGCCTAAGCAGCGGAAAGACCGTAAAACAAAAATTTTACGTCTGACTTAAGCCGAGGATTAAGGGGGTATGTCGGATAAACCACAGAGGGTGTCCACCTCCCGTTTATCCCTAACATCAAAACCCTACTTAATTCCTAAACAGATCTACTCCTTAACTGAATTCTAAAACTTTAATCTACTTACAAATTAAATAGATTAATATAACATTAATACCTTGATCCAAATTCGAATTGGACCGCAGAAGACTCGGACGGCCGAATCACATACGCTCTTCTCCTCGGAGTATCAGACGTCTGATACCTCTACCAGATGTCCACCAGGACGACCAGAGAGCGGCTTACTTCTTCTGCCAGAAATACCGAAAGCCGCGATATACCGCAAAAACACTATTCACCGACATAAGGACTAAATGAATATCTTTACGACTCGCAGTTATCGATACGAATCCGAGTTAACGAGTACGAATCGATTTTTGGTATATCTTTCTCTCTCTCTCTACCCCTCTATTTATAGCAAAATGAGGAGGTGCCAAATTACCAAAATACCCTTGAAATTTGTGAAAAGACAAAAATGCCCTTTGAATTTGTGCATGTCGGCATACACAAAATTCTTGCCGACTTACCATTTTGGCATGAGCCAAAATAGTCAAAGTGCCACATTTCATTTTACATGTTGGCATGTGGAAAAAAATTTTGGCCGACATCTTTTGGTACATGCCATGTTGGCATGGCAAATGAAAATCCATTTCATTTGACCATATCACCATGCCGACATGCCTTTTGTTTTTTTTTTTAATTTATTTATTTTTAATTACGAATTTAATTAATTTTTAATTAAGGTTTTAATTTGATAATGACTTTCATTCCAAATTCAAAACCATAATCTATAATTAAAATCTAAATTAAATATATATAAATATACATAAACATATAATTGTTCTCAACAATTATATTTCTCAGGGTTTGGTATTTGTTTGGTTGCGGTATGATTTTATACAACGTATCGTATACGTTTATAAATTCAACCGTTGTTTTTGTTTGTCATCTTATATGACATATATAATTTAATCATATCATATATAATTAATTATAATCATCATAATATTAATTATAACTATTTATAATTAATCATTAAGATTCTCTGATTTAGCTCCTATGCGGTGTGACCCAATAGGATCTGTGTTATGTTGGTAAATAGAATTAAAACCATTTTAATTTCTATAATCATAGGAGGCATCTGACATCTGCGCTATGACCATCCAATTACACAGACGATGTTGTACTTATGCAATATCACGATCCACTAAACATTTTAGTCGTGTTAATTCTTTCGTCTCACAGTATCAGATTAGTTTCAAGGTAGGTGTGTGTCATTCTTGCAAACTTAATCTTTTCTCGATCTTGAGCAGACTTATCAAATATAATTACTCTTGTAATTATACCGCATGCAGATAATCTTACTCTATCAAGGGGCCCAGTGATACTGTAACTCGTATCAAGATACGAGGGACAATAGTACTTTCAGTAAACCATCACTACCTCAACTAAGCTATGTATACCGAAAAGTTACCGTTATGACTACGTTTTACCGACAGCGTTAGATAACAATCACACATACACATCTCTTAGCAGGAAAGATGAATACCTCATACTTTAGAACTTAACACTGAATGAAAACATTAATGACACGTACACAATTCCATTTAATGTTTCATTCGAGGTCTGTCAAATACCATGTTCCTCTAACATGTATTCATGTGATTAAAACGACATCTCATGTCTATGCTTTGTAAAACTTAACCATCTTTTAATCCACATTCTAACCTTGTAACGGTAAATTAGTGTTCCTGCTAATTACCTTGGTTAGAGACTTTTAAGAGTATATATCATCTGTATTATGAAGTTTCACAATTCCAGTTATTGACTCAAGTCAGATAAAGGAATGATTCATAAATTCAATAATACTCAAGGTAACAAAATGACAGTTTAATTAATCACTCAATTCATGAACAAAGCTTTATGATAATTTATCGTATTATTGACTTCTAGATTATTACAAACTAACAAAAATTTCTACAGTAACTAGCGTTATAACGCTAGAACTCGATGACCTAACTTTTGGCAAATTTGTGCACCTATAAAAAACCATCTTCTTCAACCTTTTTCAAATCTAAAACTAAGCATATTCAAAATTTGAGATGCACATTCCTCCGACCGCAAATCAAATTTGATACGGTGAAATTAGACTTTAATATGTATAGCTTGATGACTTGCGACGATAAAAAAAACTAATTACATTCTCGACGAGCGTAGTCGAAGTTTGTAGAAAAAAATACTAATCATACTCAACGAGCGTAGTCGAAATATATTCTCGACGAGCGTAGAAAAAATACTAATATGTATAGCTTGATGACTTGCGACTACATTCTCGACGAGCGTAGTCGAAGTTTGTCAAAAAAACATCGATGAATCGATGAAAGCATTGAAAAAATCGCTAGTATTACCACATGAGAGATTAGTATGAGTATGATTATCTGAGATGTTAGTATGACCACTAGAGGAGTTAGTATGACTATTTGAGATGTTAGTATCACCATCAGAGTTAGTATGACCATCAGAGGAGTTAGTATAACCTCTTGAAATGTTAGTATGATCATCAGAGGAGTTAGTATGATCATATCCTTAGCTAGTATAGCACATTCTTATATAGTACATAATAGACTTGAAACAATGAAAAAATAGACTTCTAACAACTAGTATGGACACATGCTTTATTTAGTCTTAACAACTTTTTATTTAGTATGCACACCTATTTTATTCAATATGCACATCATTTCTGTACAAAACAGACTTGAAACAGCTAGTATGACCATCAGAGGAGTTAGTATAACCATGTGAGATGCAAGTATGACCATCAAAGGAGTAAGTATGACCATATCCGTAGTTAGTATGCACACATATTTTATTTAGTATGCACATTATTTCTGTACACAACAGACTTGAAACAATGAAAAAAAAAACATACTCAAAGCAGCTAGTATGAACATCTTTCTTATTTAGTCTGAATACATTTTTTATTTAGTCTGTGCCTTATTTTTGTGCAGAACTCACTTGAAGCAGTGCAAAAACGACCTAAAATAATTAGTCTGAATACCTATTTTATTTAGTCTGAATACTTATTTTATTTAGTCTGAACACCTCTTTTTTTAGTCTGAACTGGTATGATCATATCCTTAGTATGAGCACAAAATAACGTTTGAACTTCGAACGGACGTAACCTCTGACTCGTAACTCCGATTTGCACGTAAGAGCACTTTTCGAAAACGACATGACACGACGCACACACACTTTATCAGGGTGTAACCCCATAATGACACTGTTTTGACCCCAAAAACGCTTCTAAAGCCTGCAAATCACATTTTTTATTTTTCTCCACCTTTTTTGCTCAATTTTTTTTCAAAAAAGGGTTGAAACAATACAGAAACAGCTAGTATGAATACATGTTATATTTAGTCTCAACACTTATTTTATTTAGTCTGCAACTTATGAATTTTGTGCAAAACAGACATGAAACAACAAAAAAGACTTGAAACAGCTAGTATGAACACATCTTTCAACTAGTTTGAACACTTATTTTATTTAGTCTGAACACTTATTTTATTTAGTATGAACACCTGTTTTATTTAGTTTGTGTCTCATTTTGTGCAAAAAGACTTGAAACAACTAGTATGAACACCTATTTTATTCACTCTAAACATGTTTTTATTTAGTCTGAACACTTATTTTATTTAGTCTGTGCCTCATTGTTTTTGGCAGAACTGACTTGCAACAGTGCAAAAATAGACTTTAAAAATTAGTCTGAACACATTTTTGTATTTAGTCTGAATACATTTTTTTATTTAGTCTGAACACATGTTTTATTTAGTCTGCACTCATGCATTGTATGAAAAGCATTCTTAATAGTGTGCAGGACAGAAACGTTCAGAATAATGCGCACGGTCTAATTTTTCAATTTTTGTTCGCTTTGACTGTTTGACTTTTCATTTTTAGAAAGCATTTGATTTTTTATATTTCTTTTTAGAAAATTAATTAAGGTACTACGAAGTACAAGTGTTAGAGTATAGTTAGTCCATCCCTGATTATAATAGTAAATTGGGCACTTTTTTTATTAAATTAACTCAGTGAAATTCTTGTATGAAAATTCAACGAATGAATTTAATTTATCTTTTTCAGAGTAAATAATAGAGTTCCATTTATTTACTGTTTGAATGTAGTCATCCATGACAAGATTTAAAGTGAACCAACTCATGTGCCACTATGTATTGTTTGGCTATACATTTGTGAAAGACACCAAGGTTTTGACACTACGACTTTATGAAAATTCAGAAATGTTCGTTAAGAATAATAACAACAACAACAATAAAAATTTAGTCTCGACAAGTTGAAGTTAGTAGACTAGAAATAAAAAAACCAATCACAAATATTGGATTGTGTTTCATCTCTAGTAAGTTGAAAAACTTGTTTCTTTTAGTGTAAAAACACACAATTTTAGATGAAATTATAATAAAATATGTCTTCTTTAGCTTTCTTTAAATTAACTTGTACGATATTTTATCCCAATTTTAATGGTTTTGAACAAGAGAGAAAATAAGAACAATCACTAACTAATAATTCATAATAGTATAGTAGATAGTTTTAAGTAAATTGTCTAATAACCCACTATAAATATGCTAAATTTGAGGTATTTTTTAAAATAAATTAGAGAATAAATTAATTCTTTCAATGTATTTTTTTCAAGTTTCATGATAAGAACCTCTCTCACACGACATAGTATTATTCGGTTATACACGTGTAGATAAACCAAATTTTGGATAAACACGAAAAACAAAAGTTCAAAAACATTAGGTAGAGTTTTAAAATGACAATTAAAGAAATAACGTAAAACTTACGACTTAATAAAATATTAGAAATTTAAATGTTTGGTGGTGCTTTAGAAACTGTCATTTTGGATATAACGTCAACCAAACACGTTACCTATACTTTCTTCGAAATCAACTTAGCAATATTTTTCTTATCGCGTTGATGGTTTTAAACAAGAGAAAATATTATTAGTGATTTATTTGTTTTGTCAAATTATGTAGTTTCGTATGTATTATAGAATTAGCATACAAAACAATTTTAAATAAAATTGCCACATTTGAGTTTCATTTTTGTCATGCAAAAATGCTCATGAGCTCATGAGTTATAAATAGTCCTTATGAATATTTCTGTATACGCTCAAAAAATCTTTGCACAAAAAATAATTTGGTTATGTAATAGTTTCGAGGTCTAATTAATGAGCTAATTTACCTATTACAATCGTCCTACTAGTATTTATGACTCGAGCATATTACCAATTACAATAGAAAGCTACGACACATAAGATCCTGTATGCTCATTTGTACCCATTCCGTTGTCGAGTCCTATTCTGTGGGAGAGGGCATTAGAGGGGACATTTACAAAATAACCCTCTATATTTAGCTTATTTGAAATTACCCTTCTCAGAATATTTTGAAGAAATTAGTTTGTGTTTTCCTGAATTTCTCAGGTTGAGGCTAAAGTTATAACTAATATTAAACTAATAATTTTATCAGAATTCCCAATATCTGAAGTAATATAAATACAACTATTACATAAATTTTTAATATCTGCAATGGACTAAGTTTATGTAATTATAAAACTGGAAGGGGCTATTAATAAACATGCGTTTTCTAGAACCCTCCTTTCCTTCCCGGCATCCTGCTCGAAGGGAAAACAAGAAAACAATATAATATAGAATTAATCCCAGACGCAAACAACACTTTCTTTCTCTTTCAATTTCCCATTAACAAAAATTAAGGAACCAAAACTAGTGATTGAAGTTCAAAGGTCCCCAGTTTACCTCCACTCTTCTCGATTCGACTCTCCTCTTCTTGGCATCTCTCTCTCTCTCTTTTCTTGCATCTCTTCCCACTCTCAGTCGTTCTCTCACCACCTCTCGCACCATGTTTGCGCTCTCTAAACCCTTTCCAAACCCCCACCTTCGCACCTACAAACCCAGAACCAGACCCATAACTTTACCTTTACGAATCTCAAACTCCATTCTTGACCCAAAAAGAAGAAACACTCTCCAAACATTCAGTACCAGCACAAACCAGCCACAGCAAACAAGCTATGTCTCCAAACCAGCAAAAGAGGCTCGTCTCAAACCGGCGCTCGGAATGTGGACCCTCTGTGGGTTGGGTTACTGGGTTCAGGGTTTCAGGTGCTTTCCGTGGCTTGGGTTAAACTTCCATCTTTCACAAGGTATAGGGCTCAATCCCGGTACTCTCCAGCTGGTACAGCACATCGGCAATCTGCCGATGGTTGCCAAGCCGCTCTTTGGTGTCATCTCGGATGCGGTTTACATCGGTAAAGCTCACCGGTTACCTTACATCGCTATCGGAGGTTAGTTCTATATGTTTCCGGTCCTATAATTTTATTATTATTCTTCTTTTTGCTTTTTACTCCGTGAGCCCTGGCGCAGCAATAAAGTTGTCACATTGTGACCTGGAGGTCACGGGTTACGGGTTCGAGTCGTAAACAACCTCTTGCAAAAATGCAATAAAATTCTGCGTACAAAGAACTCAAAGTGGTCCGACCCTTCTCCGGACCCCACGCAAGCGGAAGCCTACGTGCACCGGGCTGCCTTCTTTTTACTCTGTGTCATTTGATGTTGTCAAATTATGCGTGTCATATAAAAAAAAGTTTGTTGGTCTGGTACAACAGTGTTTAGAAATTCCTTTAATTTAGAACCATTTACATGCATTTGGTCCTTCTCAGATGTGTCAAATTATGTACACTTGTAAGAAGTAATGTAAAGGTTATGTGTATCTGTAAAAAAAAAAGACACATTTCCTGTGTGGTCATGTGACCACATTGGCGTATATGGCTCCTCACATGCAGTGAAGGTAGTTTTTCTTTTACAGTGGAATTAATATGGGATTTCAACTATAAGGTAGCATAATTGTATTATGCAGATGTACCATTTATACGGTTGCATATACAGGATATTGCTTCTCTAAATATGTGAATTATGAAATAAAATGAACACATAATTAATTCTCCCTGTATGTCAGTGTGTAATGTGGTTCCCTTCATATCCCATACTGTATTTTAAAATACCAGCAAACGTATGCAACTGAACACATTTATCTGACACTTTTTACACCAAGAAAATGGGTTATATTTCTCATATCCGGGTCCATTTGATCTCAAACAATAATTCCTGATCAACATCAGATCAATTGAAGACCTCTAATAAGAAATTAGTGGTTGTGAATTCAGTTCATCAAACCAATACCAGGTATATCGGGGGAGTAGAGCTCATTAAGGATTGATAGTATCAGATAGGAACCCAGCTGCGAGCGGTTCAAAATATGCCTCCTCCTTATCCTTTCAAATTTTAGACGTGCCTCGTACTACTAGCTATCTGCACAATCTCTCTTTGCACTCGAAGGTCAATTATTAGTTGTTAATCTTGTTCTTCACAAGATATATGTCAACATAAAATTGGATCAATTTTCAAGTTCATTAATTTACACAAGATTAAGGCCTGATATAATAAACAGAGTAAGTTAACTATAATAGATATATTGCATTCATCATTTTGCATCTCTTGACAAAATGAATGGAAAATACATGTATATGTTGCTTGTAAAGAAAAACAACATAACAATTCAATTCGTCATTTGAAATTTTGAGCATTCAAAATTAAGTCGTGGTGGTAATCTACACTTCTCACTGGAGTTCCAATGAAGTACGGAGTTCCAATTAAGTCGTGTGTTGGACAGAGCAACTTACTAATTCTTTTCATATATGCAGTTTGTCTCCAACTTGTTTCTTGGGCTACACTTGCTGTGATACCCGCAACAGCTAACACATTTCCTACTCAGATGGCATGCATATTATTAAGCAATGTTGGTGCCTCACTTACAGAAGTAGCAACTGATGCCCTCGTCACTGAATACAGCCGAACTACAGAAACTGGTCAATTACAATCCTATGCTTTTATTGCTCTATCAGCTGGCTCATTACTAGGCAACTTATCCGGGGGATATGTCCTGTTATACACTCGCGACCCAAAACTCTTGTTTCTGACCTTCTCTATCTTTCTTGCACAACAGCTCTCTCTTTCACTAGGCCTTAGAGAGAGAACACTAGATAAGAAACCTATCGATGAAATACCTCTCCGGGATAATTTGCGAATCCAAATTTCCAATTTTGTACAAGCGCTGAGTGAAAAGAAGATATTATACCCTCTTTGTTGGATAATTGGTTCAGTTGTGTTCGTACCACTTCTGTCTGGATTGATGTTCTGCTATCAGACCCAAGTATTAAACCTCGATCCTTCAATTATTGGTTTATCTAAAGTTGTAGGCCAACTATTTGTGATATCTGCTACTTTTCTGTACAACCGCTTCCTTAAACAATTCCCTTTAAGGACATTGGTAACTTGGCTTCAAGTAATGTATGCTTTTGCCCTTTTATCAGACTTGATACTTGTGAAACAAATCAACATCTCCCTTGGTATCTCAAACAAAATCTATGTTCTGAGCTTGTCTGCACTGGCTGAGGCAATAGCACAGTTCAAGATTTTACCCTTTATTGTTCTCTTTTCAAGTCTGTGTCCAAAGGGGTGCGAGGGGTCGTTGCTTGCTTTTTTTGCTTCTGGCTTGTGTTTAGCTTCAATAGCGAGCGGTTTTCTTGGGGTAGGATTGTCTTCTCTCTTAGGTGTATCTTCTTCCAATTACTCCAACTTGCCTCTTGGGATTTTAGTACAATTCCTTGCTGCATTGGTTCCTCTGGCTTGGATTTCGTTTTTGCTGCGCAATTGGAGCTCTGTCGATAAAAAGGTGATAAAGAAAAGATGAAGCAGTTCTCTGATGATAAACAGGCAAAAAAATAGAAAAGATGAAAGGTTGATTCCAAAAAAAAGAAACATGAAAGGGAAAGAAAACTTGTAGGTTCGTATATCTTTGTACAAAATTCATTTTATGCCTCCAATATTGTTTAGCTGCTGAATAATGTTTCTGGTGGTTGCTTAAATTGTAAATTGCTTAGGTTTGTAACATGACATTAATAATAATTGCAATTTCTATTGACCATTACCTCTGATTGTATAAATAAATTGCTTGGGTTTTTTTGTTCCCTTTTGGTTAAAGGTTTAAACATTTTGAGAGTTTTATGATTGTTAGCCAATAGACCAATACTGATGGAGCCATTTAAACTTTATATCATGTGCTTTGTTGTAACAGAGTTGAGGCACAATAGAACCAGACAATAAACGAAGTGCGACTGCCGAATAACCTTTCAACTTTAAAATGCAAATATCTTTTCCAATGTTTGATTGACTAATGCAGTAATGCCTAATGGCTAGGATACGGAAACCTGTTTTCCCTTTTGTGCATATATACCATTTCACTGGTTTTGTTCCATAGTTAAGAATTATCAGCCTCTTGCGCAGCTTCTCGGTCTGTCATGGTGACAATCAGGGGCGGAGGCCGAAACTTTTTTAACGAGGGTCAAGTATTTAGTAATTAACTAATTAAGGATTTCGTGATAATTAAGTTAATTTTCTCTATTATTTTATATTTATGTGGGTTAAATGAACAAATTTAGCACAAAATATGGAAGTCAAATACGATAAATTAGAGTTGTTACAACGGATCGGGTCGGGTCGGGTCGGGTCGGGTCGGGTCGGGTCGGGTACTCGGGCGGATCCATGGGTCCACGGGTCCACGGATTGGGCGGGGCAAGTTAGCACGAGTTTGGTAGATTAGGGGGCAATCCGACCCGCATGGGTTGGATGGGCACGGGTTTGGGCGTGTCGGGTCACGGGTCGGGACGGGACAGAGTGGGTATCAGATAGGTATTCGATACGGATACATGTGCGATACACATTCGATACTTCACGTGGCATATCGTATTATTTTAGAATTGTTGACTGGTCATATACTACAGAATATAGAAGAATACGATTGGGATACGACAAAGGATACAGCTAGAATACGGTAGGATACGGCTGAGATATTTTTCAATGCGCAATGTTCAGTATTTTGGTCATAAATTCTTCATTCGAACTCTGATTAAGATGATTCAAAGTGCATTGAAAAGCTTAGAAAGAGTTTTACAATCTTGACTTATCATCTAGGACATTCCAACACTTGAATCCTGCAATAAAATATACTAAAGTGGAGTAGTATCTTGAATTCTTACAAAACAAACAAATAAAAATTATTTTCACCTTAATTACTTCTAAAACCTACAAAATTTGATCTATTTAACACAATAAGCTCTAGATTTAAACATATATAATTTTGATTTATCAAAAGTACAAATCACTGCAACAAACACGTGACCAAATCTCTTACATATTATATATTTTAATACATAATATGATTTTTTATTATTTTATATATATTCCGCCGTATTTTAGTATTTTGAAAAATGACGTATCGCAACATTTATATCATATCGAATACGATATCCGCATCTACACCCGAACAACATAGCAATAATAGATACTGTTGGTGTTGCGGGCACGTTGCATCTAAGAACGTGTTATGTGCAAAACATGTGCCACCATCTACGTGTTTACGCATGTTTTTTTTTCATTTTTTTTTGTATTTTCGTATTTGAATAGTCAAAGTTGAAAAATATGTTAGATTTTTTGAAAAGTTTATAATACGAGACATCCATTTTGACTTTATTACCAGAAGTTATGAATTTTAATCATTCAATTAAATCTATACATTAGTTGTCTACCTTAATAAGAAGTTCATTATATATATATAACATATATTTATTTTTTTCTTGGGTCTTTTGAGAAGATAGATTGTCAAATTTATTTCCCTCATTAATTTATTTACTTATTGATCCGTGGATTCTTATTTTCAAAAACTATTAGACTCCGATGATTGTGCAATGACTTTAGCTATTCATTGTAAAATTGCAAATTATTTGTGTTTTCACTCGTTGGAGCGTACTTGTACGAATTTATTTGTGTTGCATGTCACGGCATGCGTGGCATATTCACATCATATGTAAGCATGCGTGGCATATTCACATTTAATCATATTGAAAGTTAGATCCGAGAGAACGGTTCGACGACTACAACACAAAACAGTATTAATGTCGCATAATTATCACCGGATATTAGTGTCATTCGGAATTAAAAACACTAAGAAGCATTAATCTCAATTTTTTAATAAAATCGGTGATAAAATATTCTTTTATCACCGGTTGTTAAGAAGAAACTGGTGATAAAACTTTTACCACTGACTGTTTGTAAATAACAGGTGATAAAAGTTTATCACCGGATTTTTTTAAATCGATATTAACAATTTGAATTTAGAAAATTCGCGTCCAGCTCATTTTTTGTCTCTCCCTCCTCTTTATCTCCCATATATCTATATATATACATCTCTATCTCCCATATCTCTCGTATCTCCCTACTATCTCCTTCCTCTATCTCTATATTTACTATTGTTGTTCTTGTTCTTCCTCGAGAAGCGACAGATCGTCATTTTTATTCTCTCAGTATCAGATGCAGATGGCGTCGACTCTTCTCTTCTCTCTATTTTTGTTCTATTTTACTTGTTTGTTTTTGTTTTCTTTTTTGTTGTCTTTTATTTATTTATATATTTATTTCTTTTATTCTTGTTTTATTTCTTCTTTTATTTATTTATTTCTTTTTTTTTCTTACTTTACTTTTTTCTATTAGTCTTCTATTTTCTTGTTATTTTCTATTTATTACTTCTAATCTTCTGTTTATTATTTTTAAATTAAATTTCAATTTAAATTTGAAATTTGAAATTTTGAAATATGAATTATCTACGATTTGACAGCTGTCAAAAGCTGCACGTTCTGCAACCAACTGTCAGGTTGCAAAACGTACAGCTTTTTTTTCTTTTTATTTGACTTTTATCACCATTTTTTTTAGTAACAATCGGTGATAAAAATCACTTTTATTACCGGTTATTAATAAAAAAATCGATGATAAAAGTCAATATATTAACACCGGTTGCTAATACATTTAGTACCCCTCTACTACGTCGAAAGAAAAAATTGGTAATAAAAACAAAAACAAAAAACAAAAATAAAGATGATTTTTGGTGTAGTGTACAATATGAGAGATCATGAAATGAAGAGATTTTTAGATCACTTAAATTTAAGTACCTTTGACTCTCATCTTTGTTTCAAAAAAAAAATGGACCTAAGATAGCTTTTGAATTCATATAGTACACATGAAAAAAAGTTGTGTTGCGGGATGTAGGCTTTGTTGTAATCGGGGGGCTTAATTTTAAGCAATTCTAAAAATACCGAGGTCTAATTGGCAATTGCAATCAAGTTATAACAATTCTAGCACAAACAAATTCTAAACAAAATTAATAATAAAATTAAAGAGAAGAGTTTAGAAAATGCAAACAAAGTAATCCAAGAGACACAAGGATTTTAACGGAGTTCGGATATTGACGATCCTAGTCTCCGAGACTCTCGACCCCCGACACGGTAACAAGGTCGAGCCGATTCACTAGACAACACAAGTGAATTTACAACTTCGGAATTGGAGCTCTCTTACACACTCTGGTGGAGCACCAACCCTATCGGGGTGTCGAACTCGATCTCGCTTACACACACCGGTGGAGAACCGAGCCAACGAATAATAGAGGAACAAAAAATACAATCGAATAGATGATAAGATAATAAACACTCAACACAATCTCTCTAAGAGTTTAGAATAATTTAGAACAATGAGATTGAGTTTTTGAGGAACTAAGGGTTTTGCAATGTAGGATTCTTTTTAGAAGAAGGGGTGAAGGATCTCTTTTATAGATAGCTTGAAACATTTGCATTCTTGGCTGAAATTAATTTAAAACGTTATATAATTGTCCAAAACGTTACATAACGTTTTGCCCTAGAATTGGACCGTTGGAGCTGTCAGAATTCGATCGTTATATTGTCCAGAAAATTTCCGAAACTTTACATAACGTTCTAAAACGTTACATAACGTTCTGGCAACTTTAAGACACATGTTCTGCCAATTTCAAACGTTACAGAACAGAAAAAAATTTCCGAAACGTTATATAACTTGCTAAAACGTTATATAACGTTTTGGCTGTTCATCTCAATCTTCAGTCTTGAAATAGTCATAACTTTTGATCCGTAGCTCCTATTTCGGTCATTTTTGAGGCATTGGAAAGGTCTTGATGAACTCTACACTTGTTCTCAAATCATCACTAGGATTTTCCAAACTTTTCTTCTTTGATTTTTGCATTTAAGTTCCTACAATTAAACTTAATACACAAAAAATGGTTAAATTCAATTTGATTTTGCAAATCAAACAAACTTAGGAAAGTTTGAGCCAACAGGCTTGACGAAGAATATGGCATCACGACAAAGGTTGGATCTAACAAGATTTGATTAGGTCTCGGACCGAGTAGTGTTCACTACTACAAAAAGAGTCTTTAGCAGCCCATATTTTATATTTGGTGTCTAAAACATGAGGTATTAATAAGGACCAGTGGCATATTCGAAAATTTATAAAAACATTTTACTGAGTTAAGACTGCTATCTGAAAGATGATTACAACAAGATCACTCACCGCAAGTGAAATCATATATTAATTTAATTTTTTCTATTATTTTCTTCATCCAAATAAATTTATAAGCTGATGAATCACTATCATGAATTGAAATTTCTTAATTTATTATCCAGTTTCTTATTATAAGGTATAAACTATAAACACATTTTTATATTTGTTTTATAACCTGACATCGGGTCGGGTCAGGTTTTGGACTTTCGGGTCCACATGTGTCGCTTCAGATTGGGTTACAGGTCATCACAGGTCGGGTCGGGTTGGGTCGGGTTTCGGGTCCACATGTGTCGCTTCGGATCGGGTCACGAGTCGAAGCAGGTCGGGTCGGGTCTCGGGTCTCTATGTGTCGATTCAGATCGGGTTACGGGTCATCTCAGGTCGGGTCGGGTCGGGTTATGGGTCAACCTCTGTCGCGTAAGATCGGATTACGGGTTGTGTCGGATCGGGTCGGGTCGGGTCGGGTTACGGGTCAACCGTTGTCGCGTAAGATCGGGTTACGGGTTGTGTCAGGTCGGGTTCGAGTTAGTTTGACTTTCTAACAAATCGGGTCAGGTCGGGCTTGGGTCAAGTCGGGTCGGGCGAGTTTCCCGAATCGAGTCGGATTCTGCCACCTCTAGTAAAAATACAAACTTGAGGTCAAGCTTTAATCAACTCGAAGAGCATAGCGAATACCAACAAAGAAACCAACCCGAGTCTGATTCAAATTCTGACTAGAATTCACTTGGATTATATTTCGAGCAGAATATCTTTCTATATTTAGATATTACTTCCTTAGTGACAACTTCATGTTTGCGGTTAGGTTTAGTGCTAGTTATTTAGTTTACTTTGAAACTAATGCATATGTATCTTATAAGACTGTTCTTTGTCATTTGTGAGAGATGATCTTTGTTTGATGAAAATTAGTTTATTAAGAATTTCATGAATTCTTCGTTGCTATTTAGCAATTTCTTCTCTTTGTTTCTAATTTCATTAAATCAGTTATTACAACTCGTCAGTGTCGTCACTAATGAAGTTGTGATTCAGGACTGAAATTACGTCAATACACCTCAGATTAACAAAATGATATTTGTTTCATTCTAATTTTCTTCTTTAGCTTTGACTCTCTTTTCAAGTATTGTCTTTATCCAAAGATAATGCACCCAATATTCTAATAAGTGGCATGATGATATATAAATTAAGGGGAATTTTTTGAAATGCCACTCAAAACCTTGGAAATTGTCAAAATGCCACTCAGAAATTGGTATTTATCTAAATGCCACTAAAACTCAATACTTATTTTAATTATGCCATTATGGTCTTTTTAATCTAATTTAAAATTGCTGAACTTTCTAAATGACAAATATAACCCTGCCCTATCGAACAGATCTATTAACACCAACCCAAACAGATCGATCGATTCGATCGAGTCTGATTTCACCAAATCGAGAGGAGACGCGATAGGGTTCTTCACGATATCGACAGGAGGCGATACCGCCACCTTCCTCGGCTTCGTTTCCCTCTGCTCCGTCTCCAGGTGAGAGTCCCCACTCGAACTTCCTTGTTTTTCGCTAATGGCTGTATACTGTAAGCCTATTTTTCGGTAATTTCAGATAGACCAAATCACCAACCTGAAATTCCTCTCGGATCTTCCTTTGTCAGCAAAATGGTGTTATTATTGAATTGCTGATAATGGCTGTTAATGGCTATTACTATTTTTCGAAATTGTCCCCACTCGATAGTAGTACTGTCCCCACTCGATAATGGATGTATACTCCATGTTCAGTGATTTCAGTTTTATTCTGTATATCTGTTACTATCCCCACTCGATAGTAGTACTGTCCCCACTCGATAATGGATGTATACTCCATGTTCAGTAATTTCAGTTTTATTCTGTATATCTGTTACTATCCCCACTCGATACTGTCCCCACTCAGTTTTTTTTTCGCTGTTATTATTGAATCGGTATTAGTACTACTGATAATTATTTAGCAGAAGGAAAGAATTTGTTCGTGTACTAATAAGTTGTATTTGTTGTTTAACAGAAGGGAAGAATCATGGCAGTTAGGATTGATCCGAAATGTAGTGGCACAGATGCAACTGTACCATGCACTCCAATTCAACCAACCCCGGCTATTGAAATTGGTAGTCATAGCCATGCGGGGAGCACTCAAGAAGGATTCTTCCAGTTTGACGACAATGCTGAAGCTGATGGTTATGTGGCTTTGCATGATGAGTTCATGTACTATTCGGATATTGACGAACATGCAGAGGAGGTTAATTTAGCACAAGAGGTTAATGTTGATTCCAATTTTATTGCCCCGAGTAGGCAGCATGAGGAACCATCTGTAGAGGGTATGGCTCAGGATGAAAGAGAATTTATTGTTGATACTGAAAATCCCAAGATAGAGGTTGGTGCGTTATTTGCCGATGTTTATGCCTTTAGAAAAGCATTACGGCATTTTGCTATCAAAAATGAGTTCGAAGTTGTTACAGTTAAGACCGATAAGAAGAGGTTCATAGGAAAATGTAGAAATCCTAGTTGTCCTTGGAGAGTTCATGCTTCTGTTATCAGAGAAAGCAATGTTTTCAAGGTAAGCATGCATGCATAATTTACTCAAGTATATTTATTATCCTACAAACAAACTAATATGTACTAACAGAACTCATGTAATTGCAGGTTAAGGTGCTACCACATGAGCACAGTTGTCCATCAACTACAATGGTTGATGGTAAGATGGCTTCTAAGTCATGGGTTTCTGATAGAGTGTCAGATTGGATGAAAAAGAATCCATCGGCTGGAGCCAAAGACGTCAAAAACAAGTTAGAAGATGAGTACCATGTGAAGGTGAGCTACAACAAAGCTTGGTCTGGAAGAGAAGCTGCTCTTAATCAAATTCATGGGTCGTGGGAAGGGAGCTTTGAAATTTTGTACTCTTATAAGCGAGAATTGGAGAAGAGATCTCCTGGAAGCATTGTTGAGGTAGATGTTGAGAGAGTTGGCAACAAAGCTTGGTTCAAGAGGGTATTCGTGGCACTCAAGCCATGCATAGATGGGTTTTTACATGGTTGTAGACCATATCTAGGCGTTGACTCGACTCATTTGACAGGTACGTATGGAGCGTTCTAAATTGCTACAAGATTGTTCTAAATTGCTAATTACTTTTAAAATTGAATAATTTTGCAGGAAAGTATAAGGGACAGTTTGTAGCTGTTGTGGGTATTGATGGGCACAATTGGTTATACCCTGTTGCGTATGGAGCTTTCGACTTAGAAACTACAGATAATTGGGAGTGGTTTCTAGCTCAACTTAGACGAGCTATAGGGTGCCCATTGGGATTGACAATATCTTCCGATGCGGGGAAATGACTAGAAGTCGCTATTCCAAGTGTTTTTCCAGAAGCCGAGCATAGAGAGTGCATGAGGCATCTGATGAAAAATTTAAAAAAGAAATTTCATGGTAATCTCTAAACCATTTTTCATGTAGCATTCACAAATACAACTACCACATGTGCAACTTATATGGTGTATCTTTATGCAGGTGATGTCTACGATTCGAATATGTATTCCGCATCAAAGGCATACTCAATGGAGACGTGTCAGAGCCATATGGAGAAGTTACCACACAATGTAATTGACTACTTGAAGAGGAACCACAAAGCTGCATGGTGCAGGAGTCAATTTTCCGAGATTAGTAAAGTCGACTACGTGAACAACAACATATCCGAGTGTTTTAATGCTTGGATAAAGGGATTCAAAGGTTTGCACTTGGTTGATCTCCTTGATCAGATTAGGCAGTTGTTGTTGGAGAAATTTAACATAAGGAGGTCAATCGTAAGTAAATTTGATGGTCTAATTGTTCCAAGTGTTATGAAAGAGTTGAATGAATCAAGCAGGAACTGTGGTAGGCCTAAAATTGTTAGAGGGGGCAATGATTATGGTGAAGTTAGTGGCGTAGACATGCGGGGTGATATTTGGAGACATGTAGTGGAGTTAGATACAAAACAGTGCAGTTGTAGAGAGTGGCAGATTACCGGCAAACCTTGCATGCATGCCGTTGCGTTCATTTGCTCACTTAGAGGCACACGCATGGAAGATTTTGTGCACGAGTATTACTCTGTTGCTCGGTTCAAAGTGGCATATGCAGGTAGAATTCCAGCAATGCCTGACAAATCAAAGTGGGAAAAGGTTAATATTCCAGCGCAAGTACTACCACCAGTGGCTAAGAGACCTCCAGGCAGGCCCAGAAAGGAGAGGATACAAGGATGTCTCGAGCCGGGTGCGAGAAGACAACAATGCAAGAGATGCAAACAATTCGGGCATCAACAGAGAACTTGCAGAGTTGGTGAATCGGGTAATCCAAGACCTCCAAAAGTGACCAAAAAAAGGTTATTTAATTTTAATTTATGTTGTTGTAACATGTTATTTAATTCGGGCATTACTGTTTTTTTGACAATTGTTCTAACAACACACAGGAAGAGAAGCAATACAATTTCCCAAGATGCTGCATCGAGTCCAATTGAGTGAAGTTGGGAAATTTCCTTTTTTTTTGCTGGTTGCTTGCTACAAGATGGTTGTTTGTTAGAAGAAATTTCCTTTTTTTTGTTGTTGGGAAATTTATGTTTTGCTGTTGGGAAATTTATGTTTGCTGTTGGGAAATTTCATTTGGTATTTGGAATGCATTGAATTTGGTATGTACCATCTGTTTATTTCTAAACTTGCTGTCGAAAAAATGGTTAGTGTTGTTTCATTTGTTTAGTTAAATGGACAATCCACTGTCGAAAAAAATGGTTATGTTGTTTCATTTGTTTAGTTTAATAGGAGTTGTATTTCATGTATCTATGTTAAAAATGTTTGAGCTCATATGGTACATTTGAAAAGATGACATAAACATTGCTAATATAGTAATATGAATTCAGAGAAGAGGGTCGAACAATGTGCGGATCAGTAGTACAGTTGCATTAATTTTCAATCTCGTGCACTGATCTAGCAAAGAAAAAATAACAAATGATGTAGTAAATAAACAATCTGTCCTTTTGAGTGCAGTTTTTTCCAAAGAAAATAACAAATGATGTAGCAAAGAAAATAACATTGCATTAATGGAAGCAGCTGCTACTGGTAAAGAATTAGAAGGTGAGCTGCTTTACTATTACAGCTTCCTTCACAAATTACATTTAATATCCCAGCTGTGGCTGTGACTAGCATTCGGGTCTACTTGTATTTGCAATTAACGCTAGTAATTGATTCTACCAAACTAAAGTTCCTCTGAAGCAGAGAAAAGTAAACAAGGTGTACCAATAATGTCCACTTCATTGAAACAAAAATTAGACAGCAATTTCATTACAATATTGATGCTGACAATGTGAATCATCAATCCAAATCCAAACTGACATCAAAACCAAATTGCACATGAAACAATAATGAGACAATAATACATCTCCAATTACATGCCTACCAGCAATCCGTAAATCATCAAAAAACCTCCAATTACAACAATTAGCTTGTAGTGATTCTGCTTGATAAGCTTGTAGTTGTCCTTCTTAATATCACCAATTTCATTCTTCATATCAAATATGATCTTCTTTAGTGATTCCATTTCATTCTTCAAATATGCAACCATTCGTGAGTGCTCGTTCTTCAGTTGGACGATCTCATGTTCTAATAGCTCATCAACCGCATTTCTTTGCATTCCAAATACACCTATATTGCAAAGATAAACCTCGTAATCTTTCTCCCACTTCCAAAATCGACAATTGTTCTGCAATTTTGAACAAATAAATCCTGGTAAAAACTGTCATGCTGGTACAACTGTCATGCTGGTAAAACTGTCATGCTAATACAACTGTCATGCTGGTAAAAAATGTACCCATCGATATTATTGAACAAATAAATCCTATGAGATGATAAATTCTGTACCCACTCGCATCTCTGGTAAAACTTGCATCTCTGGTAAAACCTGATAAAACCTGTGTACTGGATGAACTTTTACCAGCAAGGCCTAGAACCCGTGTACCTGCTGGTACATGCTGGTAAAACCCCCAACCTGGTACTAGCTGGTTCCCTCTTGCAAAAAAAACACTTACAATCTTGTGATTGTCGCATTTGTAGAAAGGTTTTCCTGGATTTGCATCCGTTGTGCTCACAAACCGCTTCAGATAAATTCCACAGTACGGGCATTGCACGAGGGGCAACTTCCAAACTTCTGAAGACATCCGTTCTGACAGCGACCCACTTGAAGACATTTGTTTCCCTTTTGATTAAGACAGAAATTTCAGACAGAAGACAACGTTTTTCCCTTTTGATTAAGACAGCAGTACAAGGTAACAGACCTAGATACGTTTGAACTAATCAAACTGGCTGAACCCTGCTGGCGGAGGGAAGACGAGCGGAGGGAAGACGAGCAGAGGGAAGACGAGCCCGAACCCTATCGATATCGCGTCTGGAGACGGAGCAGAGGGAAACGAAGCCGAGGAAGATGGCGGTATCGCCTCCTGTCGATATCGTGAAGAACCCTATCGCGTCTCCTCTCGATTTGGTGAAATCAGACTCGATCGAATCGATCGATCTGTTTGGGTTGGTGTTAATAGATCTGTTCGATAGGGCAGGGTTATATTTGTCATTTAGAAAGTTCAGCAATTTTAAATTAGATTAAAAAGACCATAATGACATAATTAAAATAAGTATTGAGTTTTAGTGGCATTTAGATAAATACCAATTTCTGAGTGGCATTTTGACAATTTCCAAGATTTTGAGTGACATTTCAAAAAATTTCCCATAAATTAAACCCAGCAAAGATCAGCTTATCTACATCAAAAGGATAAGGAGCCACATGGCAAGAATGCACTGGTGGGAATCAATTCTAACCCCCTTACTCTGGCTGGAGATAATTTTCGCATCAAATTTGAGGCCACCACACGCCTTACTATCCTTCACACTAAATCCAAAGAGAGAAAGAAATCTCTAGTTCATAACTAAAAAATTTGAGCACCAGGGACTAGAGCAGTGTGTACATTACAACTAAGCTGCATGGCAACCACCAACATAACCTCGGCAGCGTCGAGATTTGTGATCACGCCATGCGTGGCCGGCACCAACACATCTTCCCCACGTGTAAATTTTGTCAGTTTTCAGAGAGTAAATAACAGTAGGAGAGTCACAGTGCGTGCTGAGGAGGCAGCTGCACCGACACCGGCACCGGCAGCAGAAGGTGAAGCCAAGCCAGCTGCCGCTGCAAAGCCACCCCCACCACCACCGATCGGACCCAAGAGAGGAACCAAGGCTAGTACTGAAACCAAACTCTCTTGTTTATATATAAATGATACTACTAGTAATTAGAACTGAATAATTTCAAAACCATATATTTGTAGTGGGGGTGAAGTTTTGGTTCAGTTCATGAAATATATTCTAGTAAGAAAAAAACTTAGGAGATATCAAACATAAATTTAGTCAGGTTTCCAATTATTATTTGACCCGATTCCTAACTAGTATTAGTATTTTGATTGTGAAACCATTGGTTTATTCCATGTGATATCACTTATGTGGAGTTGTCATCCTTTTCCATTTTATTCCCAATAAAAATTGGATCTGTATCACTCGGAAGGGTCAGCCTTCCGTAACACGGAATGGACAGCGAAAATGCTATAAGCAATAAAAAATATTGTAACATTTACTGTGCAGCCAGTGAATTTGATTGAGGGGGCAGGTTTTTTTGCTGACTCTTCCGGGCCGGATACCCCACCGGATGCAAGTTCATAAAAATTAGCTCATTAATTTCACATTACCTTAGCAGTTTCTTCCCTTTATTCCAAAAAGTTGAGACGATATATAGTCCATCTAATTCTTGATAATTTTCCTCTAATTTCTGATTGCTATGTAATTTATTTCCCAAGTTGTATCTATTTTTGTGTCTTCAGGTGAAGATTCTTAGGAGGGAATCTTACTGGTTCAATGGAATTGGTACAGTTGTTACTGTTGATCAGGTACATTTTGTGTACTTACCTATGTGGTTAATCCAAACTTTTTAGATGCGTGCACAATTTTGAGACATGAACCTTGAACTCATGATGCTCAGATGGTGTATTTTACTTCAATATTTGGGCACAATTGATTCCCCGGTCTTTAATCTTAAACCTTCTGGCTGGTACCATGATTACTTCACAGTATTGCTGGTGTACATTGGTTGGTACCATGGTTACCCGGTATATATAGATCATTACCTTCATTGTCAATTATCAGCACCTGTTGTTACTGGCTTCTAATTGTTATCTGCTTCTTTTCAGGACCCGAATACCCGCTACCCGGTGGTGGTACGGTTCAGCAAGGTAAACTATGCAGGTGTTTCAACAAACAATTATGCATTGGATGAGATCCTTGAAGTGAAATGAGGGTCTTTTGTGTGGTTTTCCTCTTGTATTAGCCTCAATCTTTGTGTATTAGTATAACTAAGTTGTACAATCACTTCGCCTTGCCTACTTCTTATTGCCAATTTTTCGCATTGCAAAATGTCCATATGCATCCATTCTTCATTCAACTTTTTTTTGTACCCCATTCTTTTTTTTCACAAGAATTTCATATATCTCGGTATGATTGTGTGGACCATTATATTACTACATACAACTTCTATTCCAATTTTCTGATTGTAAATTCCCAAGTATAATTTGAGATAGCACCACTGTTTACAGAACAACATTCAACAGTTTCTATCGAACCATTAGCTACCATTAACTACTTTATCTCCTAACAACATCAACACTTGCTTGTGTATCCGCTTATCCACAAAACACAGCATATAAAAACTACAAAAAGCATCAACAGAAGTGCGCATTGATAAGGTTAACATAGTAAACACAAAATAATATAGAGTATAGTTTTCTTCAATCACGTCAGCTTGTGCGGATGTTTGATTATCTATGGAATGCCAAAATGATAAACAACACACTTAAACTGAGCTATAGTTGCATGACAACAGCTGATCAATATAAACAATATAATTTAAAACAAGCAACACCAGAACAGAGCTTTAATATGATTGATTCTGATATGATATTTCAGAAAGAGCAAACTAGAGCTACAGAATTCTATGTACTATCTCGTAAATTGGCATAATTTCTATACTGAAGAATATCATAAACCACCAGTCAAATCATAAATTTAAGAACCAGGTCATAATTAAGGAAACATACCATTCATCTTCTAAGACAGAAAATATTACCTGATTGGTACTTTCTGATACACAATGATTAAAATAACTCGCTCCTTAAAAGAAATGGATCCAATAATATTTTATACTAGAAATTGCATCACGGTGTTCCGCTTCTTGTTTTTTAAGAAGAAATTTTTGTATTAGAAAAATAAACAGCGCAATTATACTAACTTCAATTTTTTTGTTAAATAACATTGTTTCACTGAAATTAAAGTTATATAATAATAAATATCATATATCTTTTTTAAATTCTTTTGAAAGCATAATGATTTATATGAAATGAGGAAGACGTGAACATTAATGGCATGCAATTAATGTTATTAATGATTTGTGTTGAAATTAATGACCCGAAATTAATGACGTGAAATTAATGTTGTGTCTCAATAATGACGTGTCGCGTGTCTGATATATGAACACGCATAAAATGCAATTTGAATAGCAAAATAACGTGTCGGAGCATTAAAAATATTGAACACTCTGACACCGAACAAGCTTTATATATAGTATTAATTACGGTATTACCTGAATAGCCTTTTCGAGGGTGTAAATCAAATCCGTATAAACCGACTGATCCGACTCGAAAAACTATCGACTTAAAATTTAGTTGTTTAAATATGAATTGACTTTTAATTAAACCCAACAATGAAATTTTAGCTATTAATTTCATTAAAAAATTGAGTAAAACCTAACCAAACCATGTTACGTTATTTTTCATGAATAAATTATTTTATATGACTAAAGTGATATTGTCATTATATGATTATAAACGTATTTATCAACACAAAAATATTAGCTAGTATTGCTTTGAATAAATATTTTTCATGAATAAATTTTAGCTAGTTGCTTTGAATTTTCCACACTCATTTGACCGTTAGTGTATTAAAAGTCCAATCCATTTTTCATTTATTATTATTATTTCTCAACACTCTTTCTCAAATTAGAATTGTAGATATCATGTAATTCTAACTTGTTTGTGATATTGTCAAAGGCCTTAATGCTCAAGCCTTTTGTAAATATGTCGACTGATTGGTCTTGACTTCTTACAAAAAGAGTTTCAATCTCTTTAGCTTGAATCTTTTCTCTATAAAGTGGCAATCCACTTCAATGTGCTTGGTCTGTTCGTGAAAGATGATATTTGCCACAATGTGTCTTGTCGCTTGATTGTCACAGTACATTCTCATTGATTCTTCACTTTTAAAGTTCAAGTCGGCTAGAACTTGCTTCAGCCATGTCAATTCACTTGCGATGGAGGTCACGGCTTGATACTCTGCTGCCGCACTTGATCGTGCCACAATCTTTCGTTTCTTGCTCTTTCATGTGACTAAGTTTCTGCCTACAAATATACAAAAACCGATTATCGATTTTTTATCGGAACATACGGCTCAATCTGCATCGAAATAGTCACATATATCATTAGTACTATTTCTTCCCGTCCATATTTCCTTTTCGGGAGTACTCTTTAGCTATCTCAAAATTCTATTAATAGCATCCAAATGTTGTGTTCTAGGTTCATGCATGAATTGACTTACTTGACTCATCGAAGATACGTTCGGTCTTGTTACGGTTAAATAAATTAGTCTTTGAACTAATCTTTGAAAATTATTTGTCTTCTAGTGATTCACCATTTTTCGTGTTAAGTTATAAATTTGAATCTATTGGAGTGGTGTCTAGTTTGCATTCTATCTTACCGATTTTTTTGAGCAAATTAAGAATGTATATTTTTACATATAAATAATCATTTTCGAGCAGTGTGCTATTTCTATTCCAAAAAATACTTTTAAGTTGCCAGTTGTTTTTCTCCTTAATGGCCTTCACACTCATCTAAACCAAAACCAAATAAAATGATAGACCAAAACCAAATAAAATGACCAACAACTCCGAGTGATGCATACTAACGGATTGTACCGCGCTACAGCAAATGAACAATTCGGATCGACTGACAATTTTGCGATCGACCGTCAGAGATGAAAATCAGGAGCCTTTATACTTTTGCACGAATGTTGATGCAATCAGTGAAAATCGGACGGTTCAGATTCTGCGCTACACTGTCCCACGCAGCACCAGATCTTGTTCCCATACTAATATATAAACAGACTTGCGCAAGTTCCAAGAACTGAAGAGCCTCAGTTTTGCATGTAAACCCAAAAAATAATAACTATTAATTGTACTAATATCAAGGAACATATTTGTCTGAACTCTGAACTACATCATCATCAAATAAGTGTAAATGAAAACATTGTTGTAATTTGTAAAGAATAATTAAATGTGTGAAATCTACAACAGAGAGTAAAAATAAGCAACAAAATTAAGCATTTTCTTTTGCCAAACCAGAACTAGAATGAACATAAAATGTACCTAACGTAACTATCCAAATCGACCAGTTTACAAGTATAACCAAGTCGTGTTACTAATCAAAATCCTTTATGTTTTAGATGAAACAAAGAAACCAATGGTATTTAATGTGCTAATAAATTGATATACTTACAGAGAGATAGCTACAACATGAGAAATATGTTATGTTAATATATAATCTAATAGGTGAGATATATAAACTATTGTGAAAATATTTGCAAACAGTTCAAATTATAATTCTTTTAATTCAAAATTTAGATGTAAGTTGCTTAATAAATTCTATGTATCAAAATTTTGTAGGAATTCTAATTTCATGATTTTGGAGATATCTAGTCTCTTTATATTTTTAAATATTGTTAAATATTGTATATATTTTAAATATTTTTAAATATTGTTAAATATTTTAAGTATTTTTTATTATTTCTAAATATTCTTAACTATTTTTAAAATTTTAATAAAATATTTACATTTTTTCGATTTCGTGATATTTAATAGAGAATGATATGAATAATTTATCTAGAACGTTAATTTTAAATTTAAATTTCAAATATTATAATTTGAATGGTTTGTACTTTGATGTGAAAGAAAACATTTTCACAATAGATTCCAAATTGAGCTACAGAGTTGTTCAAATGAAGTTACTAGTGGGTCGTTTATATCTGCTGTGAAACATAGATCTCACAAACATAATATTATATAATGGATAATATTTCGTAGATATCACATTTGATATCAACTATTGATATCGATTTTTTTATGCACTTTTAGTTGAGTTATCATACATATTATTTGAGTTATTATGCATGTTATACCATAACTATTTCAATACAAAAAATAACATATATAACTATTTCATTACAAAAAAATAACATGCATAATAATTCAAATAATGTGAACGATAACTCAACTAAAGATGCATAATAAAATTGATAACATGTATAACTATTTTCATTACAAAAAAAATAACATGCATGATAACTCAAATAATGTGCATGATAACTCAACTAAAGATGCATAATAAAATCGATATCAATAATCGATATCAAATATAGTATCTACATATCTCCCTTATATAATATACAGTTTTCATATATCAAATCTAAATTGTCAAATTTAATCCGATCATCCGTATTTAACCACGACAACAAACAAACTGCCATCTCATTTATGACAAAAGATGCGGATCCAACGGCTGGCCACTAGGACAATTGTAAACAAACTAGCAAAATTGAATATATATATATATATATAGAGCATGGCTAAAATAATATGCATAGTACACCACATAACGTACTATGCGTCCATTTGTATTTAATTTGGTCATTAAATTGATATTTAAGTTGCTCAATAAATTCTTCATATCAAAATCTTGTAGGAAATAAAATTTCGTGATTTTTAGAGCTTTCTTGCTATTTTTTAAATATTTTTTAAAAACAGCCCAGAAATGGCACTTTTGTAGTATTAAATCTGGACTGTTTTTAAAAAATATTTAAAAAATAGCTAGAAAGCTCCAAAAATCACGAAATTTAATTTCCTACAATATTTTCATATGAAGAATTTATTGAGCAACTTAAATCTCAATTTAATGACCTATATCTATATGCATAGTACGAAATGGGGTGTACTATGCATATTATTTTAGCCATGCTCTATATATATATATATATATATATAGAGCATGGTTAAAATAATATGCATAATACATCTCATTTCGTACTACGCAGTCATTTATATTTAATTTGGTCATTAAATTGATATTTAAGTTGCTCAATAAATTCTTCATATCAAAATTTTATAGGAAATAAAATTTTGTAATTTTTAAAGCTTTCTTGTTATTTTTAAATATTTTTTAAAAACAGTACAGAAATGACACTTTTGTAGTATTAAATCTGAACTGTTTTTAAAAAATATTTAAAAAATAGCAAGAAAGCTCTAAAAATCATGAAATTTTATTTCCTACAATATTTTCATATGAAAAATTTATTGAGCAACTTAAATCTCAATTTATTGACCTATATTTATATGCATAGTACGAAATGGGATATACTATGCATATTATTTTAGTCATGCTCTCTCTCTCTCTCTATATATATATATATATATATATATGAATTATGATCGATATGAACTATGAAGACATTAAAACCTTTCTTCCCATAAACATTAAAAAAAGGAGTAGGTCTGTAGGTGAAAGCTCCTCCCGCATCTCCGCACGGCGTGTGCGTCTTGTTCCTTCTCTTACCAAAGCTTCCTATTCCCTTCCCCTATACGCCATTTCAAATCTAGGGTTAGCTTAGGGTACCAACATGACCTCGGCCGCGTCGAGATTCGTGCTGACACCATGCGTGGCTGGCACCAACACAGCTTCGCCGCGTGTAAATTTCATCAGCTTTCAGAGAGTAAATAACAGTAGAAGAGTTGCAGTGCGTGCTGAGAAGGCTGCTTCACCGAAACCGGAAGCAGAAGGTGAAGCCAAGCCAATCTCAGCTGCAAAGCGACCCCCACCACTACCGATCGGACCCAAGAGAGGAACCAAGGCTAGTACTGATACCCAACTGTCTCGTTTATCTATAAATGCTAGTAGTAATTTGGAACTAATTGTTACAAAAGAATATTGTTGTTGGTTGAGTTCATCAAATATATTCTAGTAAGAAAAATTTAGAAGACATCAAACATCAATTTAGTTAGATTATTAATTAGGAATTGGTAATTAGTATTTGATTATGAAACCATTGGACAATTGTGATTCTGGTGAGGTGATGATTGAGAGGTCAATGGATTCCAAGTAATATCACTATATTGTCTCTGGAGTTTTCTTCCTTTTCCATTTTAATCCCAATAAATATTAGCTCATTTCATATTACCTTAACAGTTTCTTCCCTTCATCCCTAAAAGTTTAGACGATAGTTCATCTAATTCTTGATCCTTTTCCTCTAATTTCTGTTTGCTGTCCATGACTTGTATTGTATCTATTTGTGCGTCTTCAGGTGAAGATTCTTAAGAGGGAATCATACTGGTTCAATGCAATTGGTACAGTTGTATCTGTTGATCAGGTACTTTTTTATGCTTCCATATGGTTTATCCAAATTCTTTTAGATGTGTGCACAATTGGGACATGAACCTCGAACTCATGATGCTCAGTGTACTTTTCTCTATATTTAAGCACATTTTGATTCCCGAGTCTTAAATCTTAAACCCTCTGGTTGGTACCGTAATTACCCAGTATATATATAGATCATTACCTTCATTGTCAATTATCAGCACCTTCTGTTACTGGTTTCTAATTGTTGTATGCATCTTTTCAGGACGTGAATACCCGTTATCCAGTGGTGGTCCGGTTCACCAAGGTGAATTATGCAGGTGTTTCAACAAACAACTATGCATTGGATGAGATCCGTGAAGTGAAATGAGGGCATTTTTGTGTGGTTTTCCTCTTGTATTAGCCTCGCTCTTTATCGCCTTGCCTACTCCTTATTGCCAAATTTGAGCATTGCAAAATGTCCATATGTGTCCATGCTTCATTCAACGTGTTCTTTTTCCCCTCTTTTTTTTTTTTTGACATGAATTTCAAATACATGTGGTATGATTGTCTGGATCATATATTACTTTACAACATCTATTCCAGTTTTCTGATTGTAAACTTCCAAGTATAATTTGAGATAGCACCACTCTTTACATGACAACATTCAACACTTTCTATTGAACCATTAGCTACCATTAACTGCTCCTGAGTCTGATATGCATCTGACTAATGTAAATACCCATCCAAGCACCCCTGAACTATTACAACATCAATACTTGGGTTGTGTATCAACTTATCTACAAAACACAGCAAATAAAAACTACAAAAGCATCAACTGTCTTGCTACTAGTTATTAGCATTAAACCAGGACAACATTTTTTTTGTTGATAGAATTCGGTTATTTTCAGCAATTGTTATTTTTCAAATGTCACTCGCAGGATTCGAACTTTTGTGATGACGAAGGTTTGAACTCTTGATTTTATTGAAATCATTCTAGTTAGCGACCACTTGAGATATTGAGATATTAGGCCAGTTGACAACACTTGCTTAGATCAACAAAAGTAAAATAGTTAACAAAAATAATATAGTTTTCTTCAATATCGTATCTTGTGCGGATGTTTGATTATGTATAGAATGCAAAAATAACTAACAACACACTGTAAACTGAGCTAGAGTTGCATGACAACAGTTGATCATATGAACAACATAGCTTAAAACAAGCAATAACATAACAGAGCTTTTATATTTTTTTCAAAGTTATTGATATTTCACAAAGAGCAAATAGAGTTTACTGAATTATACACAATACCTCTTAATTAAGAACTAGTTCATAATTAAGAAAACATATCATTCATCTCCTAAGACAAGTATATCACTATATTATACACAACAATCATAAATAACATAATTGGTACTTCCTGATACGCAATGATCAATATGACTCTCTCTCAGTATGTCAACATGGAAACAAATAGTTTTGCTTAAAAAGAAACTGATCTAATAACATTTCATATTACCTCAACAAATTTTTTAAGAAATGTAAATCAAACATGCATAATCCGACCGACTAAATTCGAAAAACCATTCCCGAAAAAGAGTAGGGTTGTGAGTGACTTGACGAGCCAACAAAAAAAATTCAATCAATCTTACGAAAATGAAATCTAATATGAACTATATTTCTAGCTTACCCCAACTCATTTGAGACAAAAAATTTGTTGTTGTTGTTGTTGTTGTTGTTGTTGTTGTTATAGAATATAGATAATTAGATATGAATTGAATTTTATTTACCCTAACACCTAAAATTTGGTTATAATTTTTTTTTTAAAAGAGTCCAATAAAATCCGAATTGAACCGGACCGTGTTACGTTATTTCTCATACAATAAATTATTTTTATGATTAAAATCAAATTATTACATATAATTATCTAAAATATGTATCATCATAAAATAATTCAAATGGATCGAATTTAGATGATTAGATATGATTTGAATTCTATTTACCTAACACTTCAAATTTGGTTATAGATTTTATAAAAAAAATCCAATAAAATCTGAATTTAACCCGTGTAACACGTCATTCGTCATACAATAAATTATTTTTATATGACTAAGCAATATTATCATTATATGATAATCCAAAAAAATGTATCATCATAAAAAATAATTCCGTATATTGATAAATTTAATTTTGACTTAAATGTTTCTATATCTATTTTGTATTGTTTTCAATTATTAACTTATTGCGATTTATATCCTTTTATTATAATTTTTTTCGAATACAATCGGCCGCCAAATCAGCAAAACTCAACCACCTAACATAAAATAAAATTGAATTGTTTTTATACTTAATTGGTTATTTACGAATTGAAAATATTGTACTGCTACTCCAGAATGTTGTATAGTAAAGGGAATTTTAGGTATATGTCACTCGATAACATTTCAATTAGGAGAATGCCACTCGATAATCGAAAATTAGTTATATGCCACTAGATTTTGAATCAGTTTATAATTATGCCATTAACTGCATTTTCACAAATTTAAAAAACAAATTAATTAAAAAATACCCAAAATACCCTCAATTTCCCAACATTTTTTATCGATTATATTCTGACTCTTATTGGATCGAACCCAACTGAGACTCGTATGAACCTATTTTCACTCAACAGACCACTCGACGAACCCTAACCTCCACCTCCGCCTAGCTCCGCCTCCGCATCGCTCCTGATGCATTTCAAGTGAGAATCGCCTCTGCTGTACCCTATTGTCATTAATATTTTTCATTCGTCCCGTTCAAAATTGATTCCAATAAAATCACCTACTGCACTTCATGTGAGAAATCACCACTGGGCATATGCTATGAAATCGCCTCTGTTGCACTTATTCACAACATTGCAATCATCACTTAAATGGGAATGCCCAGTACGTGGATGACATCCTGCTGCACTCCTCTTATTTCAATTTCAGAAATTGCAATGTGGTGAATAAGTGAAAGGCTACAACACACTTCAATGGGAATGCAGAACGAATTTCACAATGAATACTTTATTTAGATGTCAGCATTGGGAAATTGAGGGTATTTTGGGTATTCTTTAAATAATTTGTTTTTTAAATCTGTGAAAATACAGTTGATGGCATAATTATAAACTGATTCAAAATCTAGTGACATATAACTAATTTTCGATTATTGAGTGGCATTATTCTAATTGAATTGTTATTGAGTGACATATACCTAAATTTCCCACTAATAAACTATGCAAAATCCCACCAGCCCATTTAGACCCCTGAGATTTTTCATTAGGCAACTGCGACACCTAACTCCAACAAATGATAATATTAAAAGATTAAAGCTATGCTCATGAGCATCAAAGTTTACTCTTCACTCAAAAATATCTTTAAATTTTAATTTATGACGTTCAATAATTTTTTATATCAAAATCTAATAAAAAACAAATAAATATTTAGAGCATTTTAATTACTTATTTTGAATTTTTTAAAGTGATTCCAAAATAATAATGAATGAAGTTATGATGCATGCACATGAATCATGCTTGCACATTTGAACCGTCCGATGTGCATTGAAATTCTATGTGCATGAATCTTCACGAATCTCAATGCGCATCAGAGAGTCCAAATGCACAAGCACCTTAGTTTTGATCAAAAAGAGTGAAGTTCTAGTGCATGCGCATGCACTGTGCTTACACATCTGGACCGTCCGATGTGCATCGAAATTCGATGCACATGAATCTTCACAAATCTCACTACATATCGGATGATCCAAATACACAAGCACAATACATGATAATAAAACTCTAAAAATGAAAAAAAAAATTTAATGCTAGATTTTGATATAAAGAAATTACCAAACATGATAATGATACATTGAAATTTAAAAATATCTAATGATAATTTTGAGTTAAGAACACATAAAGCATTCGTGCTCGTAAAAACACCATAGCTTTACCCATATTAAAAAATTTAGGAGAGGAAGAAACCATAACGGGTACATTCAGGGGCGGATCCAATAAGAAATTTTGTTTGACAAAATAACCTTATATTTAAAAAAGCATCTCATTTCACCATTTTTGAGAAAAATTATAAATTTTGCCCTTTTCTCACGGAAATATCCTACCCTTGATACATTAGCCCACAATAAAAAATGCTAACAAAACACATCAAGAACGACAATGTGAAGGGCATGACAAAACAAGAAAAGACTAAGCTTAAAGGTACGGTAGCGCACAATAAAAGCGAATAAAACAAAATATCACAGCTAACCAAATTATGGTGTAAATTTTATCCAACAAAAAAGATCAAGAATAACTCTCAACATGACCAGTAAATAGAAGTACTCAAAACACTTTAAAAAGAGCAATGCAATACTAGGCTTTTCATATTCATGGAGCTTGAGCTGCTGCAGCTTTCTTCCTTGGTGCAGCTTCAGTTCCTGCAATAAAATCAGATGAAGAATCAGCTAGAATGTTCATGAGCATAGATACAACAGAGGTCAATCTGCACCAAAATTGGATAATATCTTGGGTACTCTTTTGATAAAAACAGCCATCTGACAGGGGAACACAAAACAGAAAAAAAATGAACAAATTTGAGATCAACAAACATTCTGTAACCAGCTGGTGAATAAACCACAAAATCATTTTTATAATAAAAGAATCCCTCAGAGATGTAATCATAAAATAATTTACTAATTATGAGAATTCCAATTAAATAATAAATCATAAATGATATATGTACCCTCTCTGAAGCCACTCTTGAACCTCCTTGGCAAATGGCGCAGGTACCTCATCCTTCCTGTACCAGTTGTCTTTCTCCTTATGGCCTTCACACTCCAGTTATCTAGCCCAAAACAAAATAAAATTATAAACCAACTCTGAGTGATGCATATTAATATAGAAACAAACCCATGCAAGTTCCACTGAAGAGCCTTAATTTTAAAGCTAGATAATAAGAATTACTAGTTGTGCTAATATCAAAAGAAACATATTTGTCTGAACTCTGAACAAAATCAGCATCAAATGAGTGTAAAATGAATTCACTGTTGTGAAGAACAACTAAAACTGTGTAATCTATAACACAGAATAAAAATAAGCAACCAAATTATGCATTTTCAGTTGCCAACCAGAACTAGACTACAATCATAACATGTGTACCAAATATAACTATCCAAATCAACCAGTTCACAAGCATCACCAAGTCATGTTTACTAATCACTAATCACAATCCTTCACATGAATTAGATGAAACAAAAAATCCAATGTGTATCTATAAATGTGTTAATAAATTGATATACTTGCATAGAGAAAAATGCAACATAAGAAATATGTCAATATATATAATCTAATAGCCTAATAGGTCAGATATTAATATCTACTAAATTCCGAATTGAGCTATGGAGTATTAAGTCCACTGGGAATATTGTAAAACTAGCAAACTTGACTACATTTATAATCGATATGAAGTTGCATCAGAGACTACCAGTTCGAAATTTAAGACAAGTTACCACAGAACCAAATATCTTCCAAAACCTTCTTCCCACAAAACATAAAAGAAAAATATCAGGGGAAATGATGAACATACATTTGCGGATTCGGGCAGACGGGTACCCACACGACCCGCATCGGCTCTTCTGTAGGTGAAAGCTCCTCCTCCCGCATCTAACGCACAGCGTGTGCGTCTTGTTCCTCCTCTTACCAAAGCTTCCTGTTCCCTTACCCTGCACGCCATTTCAAATATAGAGTTAGCTTATAGCACAACGGTTTCAGAAAAGCTTTACGCCTTCTACTACCATTTACCATTTTGCGATGGAGTTCTCCTCAGTCGCCCCTGCTGCTGGTTGCGAGCGAGCGGCGGCGGCGGCGGCGATGGAAAGCCTAAAATCGTAGATAAATGTTTCGCTATTTATATGTGCCATTTCTTGTTTCAACGCAGAAGTAAAATAGGCCCAAATTGGGCCTGTTTAAAGAAGTTAGGGATGGCTTTATTAAAGGCCTTCAAATGCTAGTGTAATATATTTTTTGGGCCAATTCGTTGTAGTTTAGACGGCCTGGATTTCTGTGATTCTGTGAAGTTTATAGTCCGGTAGTTTATTTCATATTTAATTTAAGGGAATTTGACCTGTTAACATAGGAATATTTTTTTTACAAATAGTTACCGAGACTTATGCTGATAAATCATACATATGTTTCAAAAAATCAGCATATGAGACTTATGCTGATAGCAGTATAGAAGATCTATATTGTAGTACTTAATAGAATCGTAAAGAAGGATCGAGAGAAATGAATTGTATTGATCTTGTGTTATTGATTACAAATATAATGATATATTTATAGACTTTGATTAGACTATTATTCTAATCTTCTCCAACACTAATCATCTCTAATATCTCCTAGATATCATCTATTACAATGTTACTCATTTCCATAATTGTACACCTAACAATATCTCCAATCTATATTCTAACATCCCCTCAAGCTCATCGTGCGGTACGCATGTTGAGCTTGCCTTACAATTGTCTTGATAGCACAATCTTGAATTGCCAAATTGTATGTTAAGTCTCCATAAAGAAAGAAGATGTGTTCATAAAAGCTCGTTCTTTTGCTCAATAGCTCATTGGCTCATTGGCTCATTGACTCTTTGGCTCAATGACTCTTTTGAGTTTTGACTCATTGGCTCAATGGCTCTTTTGACTCATTGACTCTTTGGCTCAATGGTTCTCCTACTTAGCTCTTTGGCTTTGTACGTAATTTCAAGAGGCTCTTGGCTCTCTTGTCTCAATTTGATGAGATTGAATTTTGTAGATAAAAAATGGAGCTCATGGTGTCTTTGTAAATTGAATCAAGATCGAGGATTTGTTTGAAAATTGGTTGGATCATGAGATTGCATGAAGAAAAAGGCATGCTTGAAAAATTGTATGAGGAAGTGAAACCCTTTGAGGATAGGTCTTCAGAAATTTATCCACCTCCTGCTGTTATTGGTGAGCTCTTGCGCCTCAAGGCAAGTGGGATTGAAGCATTTTAAGCTGGGAGATATGCTGAGGCAATTGAGAGTTACACTTCAGTTCTGACATACAATGGCAGTTCTCGCCCTTTCACTGCCATATGCTTTGGAAACGTGCAGCTGCATACCAAGCTCAGTGCCAGATGATGGATGTCATTGCTGATTTCTCATTGGCTATAGCTCTGAATCCCAATTATGCCAAGGCAATTTTCAGAAGGGCCATCCTGTATGAAACAATTTGTCACTATGGCCAGGCTGCAAATGACTTTTGTAGATTGATCGCACTTCTCAGCCAGGCTTTCTTCAATGGAGGATAACACAAGAAAGAACTCCCTGAGGTTTGGGAAACTAGAGTTCACAAAAGGAGACAGCGGGAAGAAGCAATCAGACAGTGACATCTGAGCAGCAAGAACCAGAATCCGAGAGAATAGAGATAAAACCTGAATCCACCATGAACTTGACGGAGGTGATGATTATTCAAGGCATGACTCATAGAAGCTCGGCAGTGAGTCGTCGTTGTGCCAGTGGCGATCACAGTGAGAAGATGGAGACCTCTGACTAGGCTCCACTAGTGCATGTGATCTGATCCGACACAGTGATAACATAGACTAGAGCAGTTCGAACACAATCTTGATTCAGATCTGACAGGGGTCAAGCGGAGAGGTGCTAGAGCCTTTTGTGGTGTTCTATGCTGACAGATCCAGCCAATCGATATAAGTCGTCTTCTCCAAGCAAAGATGACAATCTGACAGCGGGTCAATGATTGCTGCTCTGGATCTCTCAATTCTGAGCGGAGATGACGATCTGATTGCTAGAATGCAACGATCGTGCGAGGCAGAGTAAGATCTTCGTTGCTCGTTGAAGGTGGTTGATGATGGTGAATGGCGGAGCTCGATGACAATCGTGTTGAGGGTTCGATCTTGCTCTTCTTGATTTTTCAGAATAGGGGCAAATATGAGAGGACGGTTGAGGTTGGTGTAGGTGGGGCGCTCATCGACGGTGGCGGGTGGTGTGCGGCTGCTCCGTTTCTGATTCAGCAAGGTCTCTCTCCAGTTTTTTCTCTGTTTCTTGAAGCTTGTTTAGGCAGAGAGATTTGTCAAATCAACCACAGGCCTAACGATTCGTAATCGTTAGACAGGTCTCAAATCAACTACGGCCCAACTAAACTCTGAGTTTCCAGAATGAAACGTCCTGATAAAATAGAGCGGCTACATAAAGCACACGCTCGATCAATAAGCGAACCGAGAAGCCTACCCTCACAAAAATAAAATAATAAAAATAAACTCTCGATCTCAGCCGTCATACGAAAATAAGAAACCGACTACTCGTTTGAATAATAATAAAAAGAGAACTCTCTGTACCAGTTAAGGCCAAGGGAAGGCCCAGATTTCCTCTATACCCACTAGGGGCCAATGGAGGAACCCCTTCGAATATTTAGAGATCTCAAAATATCGACTAATAGAATATATAAAGAACGGAATAGCTCCAATACTTCACATATGACACACATACTCTAAACTGAGAAACCGAACCTTAATCACTCAGGGATGAAATATTATAATATTATATAGTAAGGATTTTGAGAATAAAACTCTCGAACTGGCACTACGAGTCATCAAGTGATGATCATCGTTGGTGAGGATTAGTCGAATGTCCTTAAGGACATCCCGTTGAGAATACCCCATGGGCCATGTCAGACACCATGACACGTAATCTCACCACGTTGCCCTCAGACTACATCCAATCTAAAACTCACCGGCTCGACTCTCATCACTCCCAACGAAATATATATAATATTTAATACCCATCTACCTATAAGTAATCTAATAAACTATACGATCCGTATATCGGATCTTACATACCAGATGATGTGCAATGACATGAAATGCATATTGGTCTCAATTAATGGTGCAGTTACAAATATGCAGTGATGCCAATTCAATTTCTACGGGAATAATTAACAATTGTTGGCATCTTGGTATCGCAGTTCAATTTAGGTAAGTCTGGTACGTTCTAATAGAAAAGAAAGTGATATAAACCCCAGGAATCCACACCTGAAATGGAGAGAGTAGTGCTAATTGACAAGCAGCTCTACTGCGTCTGCATTGGGATCAGCGTTGTCAACGATCGTGTAAAACTCGTCCACAAAGAGTGGGTCCGAGTCAACTAGACTTCCTAATTTTCGATATCGGAGTTTTCATGTTAGATTTAATGAATAGTGAGCTACGAGTGTATGTGAAAGAAAGGTCTAGGCGTTTGAGACGTCCTTGATTCTCCTAATATAATTTATTTAATATTTTAACTTAGTCAAATCTCGCAAACAGTGTCCTTGTTGCACGGCGAGTGTATGTGAATCATGTGTTCCTTTCTTTTTATTTAATTTAAGTGTTGTTCTAGGTGTGTTACTATTCTCATTATTTATTGTGACGTCAGAACGATAATTTGCAGAATATAAATAAAACACATCACGATGAAAGAATGTTATAAATTCAATTACTTTTAGTTGGACTTTTATTTAAAACTAAGCGAAGAAGAAATAAAGTATTCTAATAAATATAGGTGTGTATTTAGATGTGCATTGTATGAAATGTGACATAGAGAAATTGACCAATATATATATATATTTTTATAATGTCACTTAGTCACGTATGTGTGTGTGTAATGTATAATTAGGTGCGCTTTTGTACTTGATGTGATATAGAGAAATTGATCAATATATATCATTTTATATATAGTTATACTTAGTCCAATTATGTTGGTGGTGTTTCGGGTGTTAATTATTATATACACACATATATATATGTTTATATATATATATATATACATATACATATATATTAATATTCACAGTCTTTTAATTAAATAAAATCTTTTTCTTACTAAATAATTAGATGTTTAATTATTTAATTAGATCGTTGCTTATAATTCTAAGTTGTATGTCTTTTAGTGCTAAATCGTCGAAACTAAATAACTAACCTACTATATAACTAAGTCGTATATCATACGTTATTTATATGTGCTACATATAATGCAAAAAGATATATAAGAAACTCAAATAAACACAAGTTGGTCCATTTTAATTATTTAATTGTTTTGTGTTAATCCTGTGGGATCGAAAACCCGAGACTCATACGTCATCACCGTAGCTCTCCCTGCACGGGCTTATAATCGTCATTTCCCATATTATACCTTTCTCGGTCCTTTTTTATTTCGGGTCTAATTACTAAGTAATTTTGGGCTAAACCACTAATTGGTGTCATATCTGTTATAACGTACCCAATTCGGCCCAATTAGGGTCAAGGCCCAAAACTCTTAGAAACCACTTATTTTTAATTATTTTCCAGCAAGGATCCAGTGGGTCCCGTAGGCCTTAGGGGCCCAAAGGCCCAATTCATTTTTAATTATTTACAACGGTCCAGATTCAAAATATGGCTTTTAAGCTCGATTCCTTATATGGGCCCAAGCCTCAATCTGGGCCCAAGTAAATCACTAAATGACCAAATTCAAGCCAGGGGCCGACTACAACGGACCAGGCCAGGGCTGGTACCAGCTGGTACTCAGTTGGTACCGAAATGCCAGAACCTCTGGTACCACTAGCACAACAAACCAGTATCATAAAATAAAACAAGGCAGCATCACATTCTAACCAATTATTCTAACATCACAGAGTAAGCCTCATTTACAACTAGCAAGCAAAAACAGTTAAAACAGCAAACAAACCCAGCAACACAAAATCAAGCCAGAATAAAGCAAACAAGAATGAACAACGAGCGTTGTTTAAATCACGACTAAGTCTTAACTCAACAAAGTTGTTTAAGGTTTTTACCAGAAAGAGGGATCAGAGTCGGACCAGCAAGTCAGAGAAATGTATCAAGGCAAAGCAACACCACCCCTATCGTTCTCGCTTCCTTGCTCCTCTTCGCCTTATACTCCCTCCTTTACACAAACTTTCTAGATTACTAGTAAAATTTGGCTAATCTCAACGCATGAGTTTTCTGATAGGCAAGAGGAGTAAAGAAAGCTGTGGTCCGAGTTTTATAGACGAACGAGCCGAGGGCAAGTAGGGGGTAGGCGAGAGAGATAAAGAGAGGGTCGTGAGAACAATTAGAGGGGGTGAGGTGGCCACGACCATTTCGTACGACGCACTCGAGTGTTCGAACTATAAGTCAAAGAGAGGGACAGAAGTGCCCCTTGCATTAATGGCGGAATTCCACTCAAAGAGACAGGTAACGAAAGAGAGAAGGAGAAAGTTCTCCTCTCCACTGTAGGAGACGGGACCAAGAGAAGGAGAGAGACAGAGTGTCTCGATAGAGGGGAGGTAAGGGAGAGAGTGGCGCATAGGGCAGAGGGAACCCTACAAGACAGAAAGCACAAGAGTGAGGCCTCGAAAAGTGGCGAGAGGAAAAGAAAAAGGGGAGAGAGAGATATATAGGGGGTCGGGTGGCAGAGAAGAGGAAGGGACAGGAGAGAGAGAGTGTGTGTGAGAAAGTGAGTGGGGAATAAATGAGAAGAGAGAAGTGGGGAATCATGTGGCGTATCTTTATGATCCTTCGTGCAGTATATAGTTGCAAGACACAGAAATGACCCAATGGGTCTGGTTGTGTCGCAGCACGAATTTTCATTATTTTCTCTGAGTTTAGTTGATGAGCTTTAGATTTTTATGGCTGAAGTAATGTAACCTACATGTGGTCGTCGGGTTTGGTCCTGGAGTGGGTAATGTGACTCGTTACATGATTCCAAAAATTTAATTTTGTTTATTAAGATTATTTAAATGAATGTATAAATAATTAAGGTTAGTGATAGATGGCATAGAATTGGTATAAAATTTCTCGGATGCAAGATCGGCTTAAACATGCAATTTCGTGCATTTTTATATACTTTTAAAAAAACTTAGTATTTGGAAATTTTGTAGATAATTTAATTACGTGTTTAAATTCAGAAATGATAATGTGAAACTTTTAATTTATTCAAGTTTGATTTTCCAAATTATATTATTAACGACTTATTTATTTACACGAGACTTTGCTTTATACGTTAATCAGGTTTAACGTGTTCAAAATTTCACAGGTTTCACAATTGTACATCTAACAATATCTCCAATCTATATCATAACAGTACTAAAGCTAAAATTTTAAGCTACTTTTTATATTGTCTTACCCTAACAACTTTCAGGCATTATAATACTAAGTTTCCTATATCATCAGATTTTCTTTTACTAACTTCTCATCTTACAAAAAAATCCTTAATTTTCACTTTCTTTTCACTAGTATCAAACAACAGATCCTCATCCTCAAGCTCTGGCTGATTCATTTGAGCCTGTACCACCCTCTGATGTTATTCTTGTTGCACCATTAACTGATTACGAGCCTCTATTAGAGGGTCCTACTGGGTCTTGCTATATAGGTATGTTGTCCTTTTTTTTTAATCTTTTGCATCATTTCAGAAATTTTGCCAGTGTCTTAATTTACCGATGAGGCTTACTACCTGCCCTAACTAACCAATGCAGATTGTCACTCTTGTTAATTGTTTCCACAAGCAATATTGGTGACTTGTTTATATCTAGTTATTCATACAAACAATATATTAGTAAATTTTTAGTTTAAATTAAATTATTTTCTAATCGTTTTGTCTAATTTTATCTTAATCACTTGACATAACCTATAGCACTTGGAAACATGGAATATCTCTTAGTACTCTCCTTAGAAAAAGTGCTGATCTTTCAGGACTGGTATGGTTCAATCATTTCATTTTGCTTCTCATTTTGTGATTTATTTGCTTCTTTTATATATTTTTTTATTATTTATCAGATTGTGGGAGACTCAAAAGGAGCTACATTTGGGGGTTTGTTGGAGTGTCCTTTGAAGCGGTGAAGCCTACACCCAAAAGAAAATACCTAAGTGAGTTAATTGCTATATAGATATTGCAGAAACTTGTTTATACATACCCTGTATATTGTTGTACTGATATTTTTCAATATTTTGTATCTGTATCAGGGGACAAGCCAAACATTTGTTTACACTACAAGACATGGTCACCCGAGGCTTTTTAGACCAACTGGTATCTACTCTTCCTTCTTTTCCATCAACAAATCAGTCATGGCAGTTGTTGTATTCGATGGAAGGACTGTACAGACAGGAGCCACATTTTTTTATACATATTGTGTTTAAATTAATGTCTTATGTAATATGGTACAAGCCATTTGCAGCAAAGAACAATCAGATATAGTGTGTCGAATATTTCTTCTATTTTAAAACTTATAATAAGACTTATGTAGGGGCAAATAGATACTTCTATATGTGCTTGAATGATGCATTGGCCTTCGGTGGAGGTGGAAATTTTGCATTGTGACTTAGCGAGAATCTGTAAGTTCTCTTATCAGTCCAATACCAGTCAGACTCTGAATGAAAACCAAGCTATTTGTGCCATACCCATACCAGCTCTTTTTAAATTTTGTTTTCATAGCTCCCAACATGTTTTGCTTTTTAAAAACTGTTGACAGTGGCAGTGGTCAATACCAGATACTAGTACTGGTAAAAATGATGTTTGCCTGATGATTTTCTACTTTATTAATCTAATAATCTGTATGTCTGTTCACACATTGTCATTCATTCGTCCCTCTCCTCTTTTTCTTAGGTTGCATGGAACAAGTGGATCTAGGGAAACTTTTGATAACGAGTGCTTGGCTCATGATACTGAGTTTGAATTAAACAATGTAGAGGTAAGAAAGTTATTCCAAATTATCATTCAGGTCTTTAAATAAGTTTTCTATTGAATTTTTCCAATCTTGGACTGTAAAATTTACAAACCAGGCCATTTAAAAGGAACAAAAGATAATAGAAGAAATGTAAAAAAAAACAATAGAAATTGTAGAAATGTAAAAAAATTAACAAACCAGGCCATTTACAAACCAAACCAGGCCATTTACAAACTGGATAGTAGAAATGTAAAAAAAAAAATAATAGAAGAAGAAGCTCAAAGAGATGAGCTCCAGCTTGTGATGTACTGGCCCTCTAATATACCAGGTAGATCTGCTAGTAGACATCTTCTTATGTTACCAGATGATAATTTTGTAACATTAAAATTTAGGATTGCTTTGCGCATACTAAGAGGAACAAAAGAGAACGATGGCCCATGCAGGTCTAGAACCTGCGACCTTCGCGTTATTAGAACGACGCTCTAACCAACTGAGCTAATAGGCCGTTGTTATTAACTTCAAACAATCAAATTTATGTAACATAAATATTTCACCCGTGTGTTGTCTGCTGGTAGTTAGTAATATAATTTGATCAAAACTGTAAAAGAAATTGTATTTCTAATATAATAATTATTCACTAATTCTACTTTCTATCAGAGAAGTAAAAATAATTAATGACGTCAAAATCATAAATTTGACACATCGAACGTCGGATCAAAATCATTGAACTTAATCTTCGTATTAAACCTTCCTTAAAGAACACCTTTTAGATTTTTCAGATTTTTGTTGTTATTGTTTAAATAGTCCGCAATTGAATGACGTTTTTTATTTTAAAAATTTTGAAAATTGAACGACGTCACCTCATCTTTATTTTTTTTAAAATGTTATTATGAGTGAAGGCAAAATTAAAATAATTGTCGGAGTATTTTCATTTCTGAAAAGTTTCATGTGGCAATTTTTAAATTAATTTCAAAGATGATGAATTTTATATTTTGTAATTTTGCTTCAAAAAATTTTATTTAACAATTTTGCTTTCGAGTATAAACTCTGACGTAACATAATTATCGGTTAAAATTGATCAATCTTTCTTTCACAAGACTGATAGTATATATTGAGATGAAAATTAAAAAATTCTAATTTTTAATTTCACACATGAAGAGTTTAGAAATAAAAAAATAAATTTCTAAATATGATGTGAAATTATTTAGACTCTGAAAATTTCAGAAACGAAGATCTCATAACTTACTTGAAAGAACCAGAATGATAACATTATTTGAAGAGAGAGCTACGGTACTACTTCACAAAACATCTAACACCGAGACGTGACGGATCCAGAATTTGTCAAAAGAAGGCAAGATCTATATTTTTTTTCAAAAGGAGCAAAATGATACAGATTTCAAATATACGTGATCATTTTGTAAAATAATTTGACAAATTGTACAAATACACTAAATAATTTTACAAAATATTTTTTTCCAGGAAAAACACTTGCCCCTCTGATATAGGCTACATCCGCCCCTGCCTAACACATCTTTAACATCGAACGTCCGATCAAAATTATTGAACTTAATCTTCGTATTAAACCTTCCAAAAAGAACGCCTTTTAGATTTTTTTCAGATTTTTGTTGTTATTGTTTAAGAGGATGAAAAATTGAGTAATATTATGATTTTCTGACTAATAAAAGAATGGTAAACAAATTCTAAAAACTTCTAAATTTGATCTCCAAAGTTCACATTCATATACAAATATCATATCAATGTGAAGATAACTTCAACGATTTGAATTCACCGCTCCTCTCACCACACTACAAATATTTTAATTTTTAGCGCGTCAGCTTGACAAACTCGACCAACCCACCAAACGTTAAAAGTATAAGGAAATGTTCCGTCGATCCCAAATTTGATACCGTCATCGATACTCACTGGACACGTCCAGTTGAGTTCCGATGAAATTTGTTTTTCTTATGATGATGCATATTGTTTTCGTTATTATGCATGTTGTTTTTGTTATTGTGCATCTAATAACATGCATAACAGTCAAATACATATAAAACAAATATTTATGATTTATATGCTAAATTCATTATGTTTTTTTGTTCTACTTATTGTTTATTATGAAAATTTGTTTTACTTATGATGCATATTGTTTTCGTTATTATGCATTTCGTTTTTGTTATTGTGCATCTAATAACATGCATAACAGTCAAATATTTATGATTTATATGCTAAGTTCATTATGCTATTTTGTTATATTTATGATTTATTATATTTTCGTTATTATGCATGTTATTTGTATTATTTAGCATATCATTTACTTGCATAATAACAAATTATGCTATTTTGTTATATTTATGATTTATTATATTTTCGTTATTATGCATGTTATTTGTATTATTTAGCATATCATTTACTTGCATAATAACAAAAAATAACATGCACAATAACAAAAACAACATGCATAATAACTAGAACAATTTTTCAAAATAAATGCAACTGAATTCATCCAGTTCGCATCAATAAACGTAACGATCCGCGTCGGTGAACGTAGCGACATTCGTTTTCAGTGGAAAGTTCGATCAATTATATGCATAATAATAAAAAAAATATGCATAATACAAAAAAATGCATAATAATAAAAACAATATGCATAATACAAAAAACAACATGCATCATAAAAAAACATGCAAACGAATTCAAGTGGACATGTCATGTTTGATATAAAGATATCAATGAAAGTATCGATATATCAACTCCATATAAAAAAATGCCATTCGGACAAGTTCCAGATCCTACAAAATTTGCATCCAACCATATCACGTAAACAAGCCATAACTGCTCATAAACATCATACCATCATCAACTGATTCACCAGAGCATTCATCTCTAAAATATGTACTATTATAACAAGCTCAACAACTCCGAATTGACTCCAAAACAATACTACAAAGAGAGAACAAAATTAAACTAGAACCATATTGTGTTACCACATAACAACATATATGCTATTTAAAAAGATACACAATTCAAACATTAATTAACATACAATGTTTCCAAACATGACCACAAAAGCAGAAACACAAAATATTACATAATAAAACATCTAACCAAACAACAAACAACATTTTGAAACACATTCCAAAGGTTAAAAATAAAACCCATGGTTAACATCCGTAAAGCATATTATATTATTATTTTCAAGTTATACTCAAACTAGGAATCTAAATCCTAGTTCCCTTGTGCTCTGCAACACCTGGCCCACCACCACCAACTCCATAATCTGGGTCCCTGTAGGCCGGCCCAAATCTGTTGCTGAAAAGCCCAGCATGGAGAAGCAACACATAGAGCAACTGTGTGAAGGTCAGGATTATGATAAACGCCTCCAGACAACGCAGCCTCCAGCCTCTCCCAGCACTCACTGATATCTCCTTGCATGCCAACCTACAAATAATAACATTTGTAGATACATTAGCATTTCCAGATATAGATTCTGCATTTATTATGCACCAAGGCACTTTCAAAATTGCAAACCATGACAATGGAAATTATCAATAAATTTCGTCTTAAACAAGTTCATAACCGCACGAACAACCGTGATCTAAGTTACTAGATACTATATATGTAACATGCATTTATTTTCTTTCCTCAATGCCTGATAACAGTTATAACTTATCATATACTCTGGTATGGGGAAACCAACGCTGCCGGCTTTCGAAATATACTCTGGCATGGGGAAACCAACGCTGCGGGCTTTCTAATAGTGTGCGTGCTCAATCTAAAGGTTGATATCTTTTTGAGCAAATTAACATTGTAAACTTACCCAAATGCCAAGGCAGTGATGGCCCATGTAATCAGGGCTGCTGATGCATTGGTGGCGAGGGTGTCATGCCTATAGACACGAACGTGGTGAATTCCCGCCAGCTTCGACGCAATTCCAACGACTCCGGCCAGGATGGAAAAGACAAGGAAGTAGAAGGTTGCTCCATTTGGGAAAAACCCTGTAATCCAACAATTAAAATTTAATTTGTCATGCCTATTAACAGAGCACTCATCCAGTTATACTAATTGCATTTATTAAGGTGATCACCTTCTATGACAGTTGGTAAACATATCCAAAGATATATAGCATATACCTCAACTCTGACGACTCTATTCTAGCCTAATTAAAGCTAAATAACAGTTACTGGCATAAAAGGAGCAGCTAATCAGACATATTCATATACTATTTTAACTACAAAACTGGAAAAAAAAAGAGGATAAATGGCAGAAAAAAACGAACCAGGACGGTTGACCGTTCCATTGATGAAATGATTGAGGCCATAACTGGCGAACCCGACAACAATAATATACATGATCAGATTCAACACCAGCAATGGTGCTATCGCAACTTTTCCAATTCCATTTGCCATTCTAACTCTCTTTGTTTCAACTTTTTCCTAGTTTCCTTACGTTTTCTTTCCTTTCTGAGCTGAGAAGATGAGATGGGAAAATGGATGAGAACAAGGAACGAATAAATACACAGCGAAGGAGAGGTGAATGCGACACGTGTAATGGGGGGAGCTTGGGAGAGGCGAAGAGAGAAAAGGGTTGCTGCGGTGGGTATGCATGCGCTTGCCACGTGTCTAAAGCTCAGTGCGCTTTCACAGAGCCACCGCTTGCTAGTTACTAGTTGCTTCTCGAACTCATTCTTCTCCAGTTCGAGCAATTTTACATTTCTAATTTTGAGAAACAAAGATATTAAACATATTTACGAAATTAACTTTTATTAACTGGGGAAAAGGAGAGATGGTTTGAACTTTGAAAGTTTATGGGTTAATAATATAAATGAAACTTGTAGTCGCATTCGCATATCATTGCAGATTGCATCAGTATAAGAATCAAACTTATTTATACAATTATACATGGGAATAATGGAAATATCCAGTGTTGCTGGGACAGGAGAGTGATGCAATCTTTCGTAATGGTTACTCCGGCTTCATTACATTAATTTCAATGAGTTTCTCTCTTTATCAAAAGGAAATAAGAGAGACATATTCATGCCTACATTGTTTTTTAAGAAGCAAATAAAAGCGACCCATCACCTGCTGTCTTGATTGAGCCATTTTAAATTTTGATTCTACTACATCCATGAATTTGACTCATATGATCGGATCATGACTCGTGACAAGCTCAAATTATAATTGGTACTAGTGCATAATTACCTCAATGCATCATGGTTCACGAAGACATGGTAATGGTAATGGTAATGAATCATAATCGGTTCTATTTTATGTGTTATTTCTAGATCAATTTTAACTTGCATGATATATTGATGTGTATTTCTTTGTAATTATATACACGTTTGAAACACATGACTAGTTGGCTCTCTGCGGCTCTGCCCCAAAATTTCAACATTGACTAGTGAGATGGTTCATATTAAATAACAGAACATACAAAATGCATTGAATGAGACCATGCGTAATGGCCGATATGGCTACCGTAGGGCTATCTCATTTAATCGTTATTGACAAATGAAACGATTAAGAAAATATATTTTTTTGGTAATCATTTGTTTTGTAGTTTTGTTTATGATTATGTATTGTTAGAATTATTTTTATTTTAGAAAAAAAAATTATGTTGAAAAAAGATGATGAGTGAGGAGATGAAAGATTGCTCGAAGTAGTAGATGAATGATTTGATTCTTATATATAATTAGAATAGTTAATCATTGGTTTCTGATTTACTTTAGTGATGAGAGAGAAGATGTATAAAGCGAAAGTAATGAGTTTGATCGTTTAGATTTGTTCTGATCGTTCTGATCGTTTTCTTTAACGAAACAGTTATCAGAACAAATTTTTTTAATCATTCATTAAACATAACGGTCAACGAACTTTCGTGATCGTTCCACACGTTAGACAGGTCCGCTATCATTTTATTCTAAGAAGAGTAATTAATTGAATTACAATGGATTAATTTAATACTTATATAAAGTAAAAACAATTTTAAAATTAAATAAGAACGTTCATGTTGTTTGTGATCATGCATAGTTCGTTTTGATATTCAATTAATTATATAATTTGAGTGTTAATTTAGTTTAATTTGTTATACTACATCAATATTTAAATGTTCAATTAAGCTGCTTGATGAATAGTAAATCTTGTATTAAATTGCAGTATTATTTTTAAAAGATCCGTTTGATTTTATGCATCGTACCTCCATTACTCTATATACTCGTGTTCCTTTTATTGATTCATAATTTTTTTTATTCGAACTGTTACTATTTCAATTTTTCTTTTTTGCTATTTCGATATCACTTCTTGTATAGACGAACTTGCAAAACTACCTATAATTACGGAGTCCGAGTTTTTCTACTGCGCTATATCGCACAACACTAGATTCAAAGGTCTGATTGACCAAACTGTTACAATCGACCGCCGCCACTACCAGCGAAAAAAATAATAAAGAATTTTATTTTTTAAGACATGAATCTTGATGCAATCAGACGATTTAAGTGTTGTGCTACATGACATTGCGCAACACCACATTTTGTTTCATAACAACAACATGTGTGAACTTTTTGCATGATGACTCAAGCTAAACGGTTCAAAATTAAGAGCTCACCCACGACCGTCTGCCTGAGTTTCATAAAAATGGTCTTGGATCCATTTCCATCGTTGCTACTGTGTATTGTGTTGGGCTTGTTTTTTATTATACGGAACACTTGATATGTATTTATGGAGGATGACAGATATAATGACTTTATTTTTGTGTGTCTTCATGACGTCTTTAAAATCTACATCATTAATCATGCATATTTTTTGTGTGTATTTATGGAGGATGACGGATATAATGACTTTATTTTTGTGTGTCGTCATGACGTCTTTAAAATCTACATCATTAATCATTAATCATGCAAATAAATTTAGATCATTTATTGATCGTAACTGATTGTAATGGATGGTGTTGATTTGTAAGCATCATGGAATCATACTAAATTTAGAGCATTACATCTCTCCTCTTTATGAAGTTAGGAAATTATGAAAATATTTATATTTCACGTTGAAGTGTAAACAGTCTAAATTGTATTTTTTATTTGAAATATTAATTAATGTTACTTAATAAAATTTTCATATCGAATGTCGTAGAAAATTAAATTTTATATTTTTTAGAGTTTTCTAACTATTTTTAAAATATTTAAAAAAAAACTGTTCTGAAGAAGTTATTTTTTAATATTAAACATGATTATTTTAAAAATATTAAAAAATAGTTATAAATTCTAAAAATCATGAAATTCAATTTCCTACAAGATGTCAATATGAAAAATTTATTGAACAATTTAAATCGGTATTTCGGTCTCAAGTAAATATAATTTGAACCGTTAGCACTTCAACCTGATAAGTTGGAATTTGTGTTGTTTTAAGTCAAGTTTTAGTTTAATTGGGTTAAATTAGGTTAGAAATATACAAGAGTTCAGTTATTGTGCTAGTTATGTTTATATTGCAGAAAATAAGTGTTTAGAGGCCCAAAAAACTTAAACGGATGATTGGAAATAAGCCACATTCAAATGCAGATTTCTGGCTCGCAACGTTTAATATTTTGGCCATAATTTTTTCATTAGAACTTTTATTGAGGCGATTCAAAATGCGTTAGAAAACTAAGAACGTGCTCTGCAAATCGGGATTATTATTGGCAAGGGCTACGATTGTAGGAATTCTCAAATGTGTTGTACTTGTTTAGATTTTCTTGTCGATTATTTTATACAAGGTTTATGGTCGTACGACATCTCACCTTTGACCGTATAAGCTCACCCAATAATAAGTTTCACAAAAAAATAATATAGTTCTATATTTTAATTTTCTCATTTAATAAAAAATTAAAGTAAGTTTAGATCTACTAACATAACAAAAATGTGAATTTTAAATTAGGTAAAAACTTGGATACTCCATTTGCTAGTAAAAAAACCTTGATACTTAGCTATTTTTCTGACTCCCCACATTGCCTACGATCGTAGGAGGCATGAACTTCGACTGTAGTCTCTGAACAGTTTATATACTTAGTCATTTTTAGATGGAGTTTTTACTACATCTACGACCGTAGGGGGCATATGTACGACCGTAGGGGCTTCATACAAGACAAACTCTGGTACTTAGTCATTTTTAGGTGATTTTCACAAGCCCTACGGCCGTACGCACGTACCTATATTTTGTTGTTGCACACTACTGATTGTTTTAGTTGTAACTTTCTCATACGATGTCGAAATTTGATGATTCAAAATGCGTTAGAAATATAAGAGAAAGATCTACAACTTTATTGTCTTGAGATTTTTCATATTGAGAGCTCATTGGTCAAAAAGCTGCTTGAACATATTTAGGTAGAAACTGCTACGTTTAAAATTCTATTCTGAGAGATTTATATTAGAATTAGGATTAGGCTATATATACTTGTTTTTATGAGTTGTAGGAGCATTTTTGGAGAGCATCAGTTAGAAAGTGTTCTATTTTTTTATGAGAGCATTACTAAGGTTTTCGAGAGCAGTTAGAGTCGTAATTTGGGAGAAAAAGAGGAGAGTAGCAAAACCCACAGATCTCTATTATTGATTTTATCTTCTTCATTATCTTTTCTTTTGAAACTTTATTTATTGTATATTTTGCTTGTTTCTTAATCATGTCAAGCTAAGTTATATTCAGTTTTTTCTAGGATTTAACTTGAAACTCATTGTTATGATTTATTTGATCTAGTTATTTTCATGTTTTTGTTAATGATATGTTCTTTATTTTTATTGTTCATGCTTTTGTAACTGAATTGCTTAATTATGATTTAGTATTATATTTGAAAGAATTGGATATTGAATCCTGACAATAAAGAATATATAATACAAGGGACTAAGTATAGAAACATGACGTTAATTGTTTAAGAATTTTACTTAACTAATTAAAATAATTGATCAAGTACTGAAGGGTGAAAGTCAATTATTTAGGTTAGTTGAGATAATATAAACTTAATGAATCTAAGTTAGTGCAATCAAATACAAAATTGTGAAATTTGTGCTAGTTTATTAACGTAAAAATACCTCTTGATATCGAC